>QKWP01001113.1:150271-167556 GCA_003550325.1 Gigaspora rosea
AAGTTGCTACTTCAAGTACCTAAAGTAGTTTTTAAGCACCTGAACTTGTTACTTTAGGCACTTGAAGTTATTACTTTAAGTACTTGAAGTTGTCACCTCAAGCACCTGAAATAGTTACTTCAAGCACCTGAAGTTATTACTTCAAGCACCTAATGTTATTACTTTAAGCACCTGAAGTTTTTACTTCAAGTGCCTGCAGTTATTACTTCAAGCACCTGAAGTTGTTACTTTAAGCACCTTAATTCATTACTTCAGGCACCTGAAGTTGTTACTTCAAGCACCTAAATTCATTACTTCAAGTGCCAGAAGTTGCTACTTCAAGTGTCTGAAGTTGCTACTTCAAGTACCTAAAGTAGTTTTTAAGCACCTGAATTAGTTACTTTAGGCACTTGAAGTTATTGCTTTAAGGACTTGAAGTTGTCACCTCAAGCACCTGAAATAGTTACTTCAAGCACCTGAAGTTATTACTTCAAGCACCTAAAGTTATTACTTCAAGTTATTACTTCAAGCACCCGAAGTTGTTAATTCAAGCATCTAAATTTTCATACTTATGATTCCTGAAGTTGTTATTTCGACACTCTGAAGTTGTACAAAGTTGTCATTTTAAGCACCTGAAGTAACAAATTTTAGGTGCTTGAAGTAACAACTTCAGATGCTTGAAGTAACTACTTTAGGTGCTTAAAGTAATAGTTTCAGGTGCTTGAAGTAATGACTTCAGGTGCTTGAATATTATGATTAAAAAAAGGTTAAATTAAAAAATAAATAAATAAATTTAAAAAATAAAACGATTAAAAAAAATTTTAAATTAAAATTTAAAATTTTTATATAAAAAAAATAAAAAAAAGCAAAAATTTAAAAAAATAAAATAAATAAAACGATTAAAAAAATTTTAAATTAAAAGAAAATCCCAATTATCTTTTTATCTGAAAGATATAACCTTTGTAAAATCCAATAACTGATTGAAGTGGGTTCACTTACTCAGATTGTGTTCAAATGAACCTGAGATGAATCTGATTGTGTTCAAATGAACCAAAGATGGGTTCATTTGAACACGGATTGGTTCAAATGAACCCGAGTGGGTTCATCTGAACCCGGATTGGGCTCAAATGAACCAAAGTGGGTTCAGTTGAACCCGGATTGGGTTCACTTGAATCCGAATTGGGTTCACTTGAACCCGAATTAGATTCAAATGAACTCGAGTGCGTTCACTTGAACCCATGGTGGGTTCACTTGAACTCGAAATGGGTTCGAATGAACCCGAGGTGTTCACTTGAACCCGGATTAGGTTCTAATTAATCCGAGGTGGTTCACTTTGAACTCGGATTAGTGTTCAAATAATCCATGGTGGGTTCATTATGAACCCAGATTTGGTTCAAAGTTCAAAAGAATAGTTCGTTTTGTACCCGGATTGGGTTCAAATAAGCTCAAGGTGGGTTCACTTTGAATCCAGATTGAGTTCAAAGGAACCTGAGGTGGATTCAGATGTGAGGGGTTCACTTTGAACCTGAATTGGGATCAAACGAACTTGAGGTGTGCTCACTTTGAACCCAGATTGGATCCAATGAACCTTAGGTGGGTTACCTTTTAACCCAGATTGTATTCAAATGAGCCCGAGGTTGGTTTGCTTTGAACCAGATTTGGTTCAAATGAACCCGAGGTGTGTAGGTTAACTTTGAACCCGGATTGAGTACAAATGTACCCGAGGTGTTCACTTTTTAAACACGGATTGGGTTCAAATGAACCCGGGGTGGGTTCACTTTGAACCCAGATTGAGTTCAAACGAACCCGCGGCGAACCCAAGGCGGATAAATTCGACAAATTTGGAACTTGGAATATTAGAACTATCAGGCATAAGAAATGGCAACCTGAGGTAGCTTGTTTGCGATAAATTACCTCTAACAATTTAAGAGCTTGAATACGTATTAAGTTATCTGATATCAAAAATGGCAGGTTGCCAAAAATTATGGAGCAGATTTGTAGATCTATTTTTTGATTGACAAACGCTTTGGCAAAATTGATCATCTGCATGAAGTTGGAACTTCAAGCGCTTGAAATTTCAACTTCAAGCAGTGTAACATTTATTCCTAATATGGTCACTTCACGCAATGATCAACTTCAGGCACGACAGATGTCAAGACAATAGTTTGTTAATCACTCCGATCATTAAAGATCTATGTTTTAATATTAATCGGAATTTTTAATCTATTCGTATAATAAAATAAATACTATTTAATGAAATAAAAGACCATTTAAATTGTTATTGCTGAAGCTAATTTAAATTCGGCCTATTTTAAATATAAAATTTTAAAAATTTGGCATGTATTTTCTTTTAAGGATTTATTTATTATCGATAATGTACGAGTATAAAAAAATTTTAGCCAATATTATCATAATACCGATGACAAATTTAAATTAGTATGATAGTATTTTGCCGATTCACCTATTGTTTTCTAAATTAGTAAGATAATACTTTTGCATGATATTTCAGCAAGTGCTTTACTTGCTGATTCACCCAATTTATTGCCTTTTAAATTCAAATTAGTTAACGTAGTATTTTTGCATAAAACTTCTGCCAGTGCTTTTCCTACTGATTCACCCAAGTTATTACTACCTAAATATAAATTAGTTAACGTAGTATTTTTGCATAAAGCTTCAGCCAATGCTTTTCCTGCTGATTCACCCAAATCATTCCAACTTAAATCTAAATAAGTTAACGTAGTATTTTTGCATAAAGCATTAGCCAGTGCTTTTCCTCCTGATCCACCCAATTTATTATTATATAAATTTAAATTAGTTAACGTATTATTTTTGCATAAAGCATCTGCCAGTGCTTTTCCTGCTGATTCACCCAAATTATTCCAAGTTAGATTTAAATTAGTTAACGTAGTATTTTTGCATAAAGCTTCTGCCAGTGCTTTTCCTGATGATTCACCCAAACTTTTATAACTTAATTCTAAATTAGTTAAGGTATAATTTTTGTATAAAGCTTCTGCCAGTGCTTTTCCTGTTGATTCACCCAAATAATTACGAGATAAATCTAAATTAGTTAACGTCGTATTTTTGCATAAAGCTTCTGCCAGTGCTTTTCCTGCTGATTCACCCAACTTATTTTTTCCTAAATCTAAATTAGTTAACGTATTATTTTTGCATAAAGCTTCAGCTAGTAATGTTCCTGCTTTATAACCTAATAGATTATTTTTTAAATTTAAGTACGTTAGTGTAATGTTCTTGGACAGAGCCTCAGCTAGTGCTGTTCCTGCTTCGTCGCCCAGATATTTTCCTTCTAAATTTAAATTAGTCAATGTATGATTATTGCATAGAGCTATTCCTTGCCCTGCCCCAATGCATAAATCTTTTGAACTCAAATCTAAGCAACTAAATGTGGGATTAGTACGTAGAGCTTCAGCTAGAGCTTTTCCCGCCCCATTGCTTAGCTTATCATGGTTCAAATTTAAATTGCTCAAGCTCTTAATATTATCGATGGCTTTCGTTATTGTTAAGGTATACGGCTGTGAACTTAATATTTCTTTTTAATTAGTTGATATTAATTTATATATAAAATTCATTATCAGTTATGTTGATATTCAAAGTAAGATTGCAGATTAAATATTAAATAATGTGATTAATAATAATTCAGTAATTTTAAATATAAACATTCAGTTTAATAGTAAGTTATACCATTATTGATTACTTTTCTTTGTTTTAATTCATCTTATAAATGCAATACCATAGTCTAGTAATATGCTTAGAACGATAATTAATTAAATATTAAATTTAAACCTACTATTATCATCATTTAATAAAAAATCTAATGTGTGTTTTTTTGAAATTTGCGTGTTTAATGTTGAATTTAAATTGCTAAATAAGCTGTGCTATACTGTTATAGTACTTATATGATATTCATCTTGCAGTAATGTTATATCATGAAATAAAATTAGGTGAGTTTATATAGATTTTGAATTGATACATTTATTTTTTGATTTTCACCGATCATGAAATAATACAGGTCAATTCATAATGCGGACATGAGTCCACAGTAATGTAATAAACTATGTACTGATGATAATTATGTATTATATAATTTATTATTAATAATGACAATAAAAATTGTACATTTTATCAATGACAATAATAATAATTATTAATAATCACATTATATTTGCATTGATCTTTTTCATCGATATTTATAAAGAAATTCTTTATTGTTCATACTTAATTTTTTTTCATTATATTCAAATTGATCTTTATCGCCTAGTATATATTATATATTTTTTCTTCACACTTGAATATGACTTGTGATTCATAAATTCATTATAATAAATTATAAAATTCTAATCTTTAGTGTAACTCGAAATTCAAGCTAATACCTTTAATAGTTAAGGTTCTCTGCATTGGCATAACAGAAAAACTGCACATGCCTAAACAAGGTAGGAATAACTTGGGAATTATATCAAAAATGAATCTATTTGGCGTATAAATAGTATTTATATGACCTACTAATAACCACTTATAATTTATTAATAATAACAATAAAAATTGCATATTTTATCAATGAAAATAATACTGGAGAGTGAACCCTGAGTTTTTTTCATTTTTAATACAGATCTGTACTTAATTAGAGTAAGAGTACTATTTTAGAATAGTTAGATAGTGATCTGCATCATTAACATAATCTAAAAAACTCAGGTTTCACATCATAAAATAATTATTATTATTAATAATTGCATTGATATTTGCATTAATATTTATTAATATAATTCTTTATAGTCTCATGCACTATTTGTTTTTTTCCATTACTGGTATATTTGAATCAACCTTTATCACCTTAAATTCTTCTTCAAAATTTTAATAATTCGCTAAAATATAGCTTCATGACTCTTGAAATTCGTTATAATGAATGTCTAAATGTTAAAAATTCTAATTTTTATCATAATCTAAAATTACCTTTAAGATTTACACAACAGAAGAATTGCACATGTCTAAACAAGATAGGAATAATTTGCAGATGGAAGTTAGTTATATCAAAAATAATTTGTGCTACTCATCAAGCCAAATATGATAATTATGAAAACATCTGTAAAAGGTAAATTTTTTTAAAAAAAATTCAAAGCAATTATCTTTCTTCTTATTAGATTCGAGTTGGCAAAAGCATCTAATAAATTCCTAATATTGCCAAAAAATATATGCTGCACATTCTATGCAACGAATGCAAAAAATATTAATTACACTATTAAAATATATATAAATCTTTAAAATATATAAGAAATTAGCTAGCATTTAATATTTAAGCAAGCTCGCACATATGCAATCTACATTACAGTATTTAGTAGACTATGTAAAACATAACTATATGCAGTATTATATAAAAATCAATTATTGACATTTTCTGTATAACAATAGCAAGTATATTTGATTAAAATTAATATTTATATGACTTGTAAAGATTTATGCTTCTCCAGGTCTAATTATATATACATTACAAAATTATGAAGTAAAAATCCAAGCAGACTAATAATAACAATATGAACCAAACTATAGAATTAAATTTAAATTTGGTCAATCAAACATATCAATTTACTTAAATACCTTTTCTAGCCACTAGAATTAAAATGTAATAAACCATTTTAAGAAAAAACTTTGTAATTTAATAGTATAAAAAGACAAATCAAAGTTCTTGAAAAAACAAATACAACCTAAACATTATTATAAATTTTATACAATACCATATGCGGATTTGGTTTTTCATAGTATATCAAACCCAAATACTATATACATGCAATGGAAGCAGCCACCAAAAATGATATAAAAAAACATAGAACAGTCATACATATGCAATTAATCCAAACCAATAATAAATAGTTTAAATTAAACCAAAATCACTCACTGCAGCTTACGACTGCAACTCTAGTTAAAGATATTTAAATTTTCCATTTTACCAAAAATGGTTATGCTTTGTAATGAGTTTGTGATGTGGTGTTACTATAAATTAGGGTAGCTGCGCGACGCAGTCGCGCTAAAACCAGGAACGTGATGTAACTGTTATCTTGCTCAACTGGTTATCAATATATAAACGTCTCACTCGGAACAAGACACACACTGAAACAACTTTAAGGCGTAAAGTATCTTTACTATACGTATTAAACCTTACAATAATATAGTAATCATATGATTATAATAAATAATTAACTAATTAACTTTGCAAGGATCAACCCATTTCAGATGGCTTTCAGTCATGTACACTAGTTAACCCATGCAAGTTTAGTTATTTTCAAAACCATACAATAACTATAAATTATTTTATTTATTTATTAAATGCTAAAAAAGAAAAAAATGAATTGATGTATTTATTTATAGGAATAGTATAAAACTTTTTGAATAATTAAAAAAATTAGAACTTTATCTATAAGCATTACAAACAATAAATAATTTAAGGCTTTGAAAAAATTTAATTAGAGCTATTTTTGCAAAAATAATTTATACTTTTTGTAATAAAGATGCACCTTTTTCCTTTATGTTTAACATATAAAAAGATGAATATTCTATAAAATTATTTATATAATATAAATTTTTTTTATTAGCGATAATTCTCTTTACAATAGCAAATTTGTCCGTTATTTTGATGATTATAACAATAATATCTGCATTGATAATGTTAAAATTGAGAATTAGGTCAATTTAAGTAAATTATTGATATGATACAATGGTTTCTTGATTAAATTAATAAACTTTTTGTTTATTTTTTAGAGCGAATCTATTTGTAACCGTGGTTACAGTTCAGAGCCAATCAAATTGCTAGATTAGGTATGACAAAAATATTCAAAAAATTACAAATCGCAATAACTTCAAATTGTACCTATGAACCCAATATTTTTTCTAGCTAAAAATGCTTCTTAAGGTGTTTTATTATATAATAAACCTTCTTCTAACTCTAAAACTAACCCTAACCCTAATCTGGTTACTGTCACCGCCGGTGACAAGCACATTTTTTCTATTTTTAATTAATAACTTTACATTTGAAAACGAAATCTAATGTAACATCCTAAAATACAAAACAATTAAATTCTTATAATATTAAACAATATTGTTGATGTAGAATTTTATGGGTGTCGTAGATTTTTAGACTTCGACATATCAAATTGGTCAAGTTATTGTTGAATCTTTCTTGATAAAATATTAATCAGCCAAAAAATTCTATGAATTTAAATATGTAGAACAAACCACTACTTTCATGAATGTCTAAAGTTATTTTACTCAGTTAAGATCTTTTATTTCAAAGAAGCACATTCCTCTTCGTTTTTTCACAACCTATAGTCTATATTATTACCGATATACGAATTCAAAAAGTGAATTATTCGTACTTGAATAAAATTTCCAGATGAATAAATCCACATTTTCACGATAATGCCTTCTTTTAAACAGGAGCTTAAAATCACTGTCAGAAGTATTATTATTACATATGTAGCGGAAATTTTCTTGCTGTTGAAAAATTAGCCCAAAATTGACTTCATTAAACGGAAATCTTCAGCATTTTACAATAGGTTTTGTATTTTTGGATGGTCTTTCAACTCATTAAATTAAATAAAATTATATATGTCACTAATATTTAAGCTTATTAAAATTTTTCAATGAATTAATCACTGACATGTTTTAATAATTTAAGGTAACATATTTCCGTTCTGTCTACAAAAAAAAGCCATCTAACATAATTTAGCAATATGCTTAAAAATATCATTTCATTACACTTTATTATGTCAAATATTATTTTTTTAAAAAAAACGATTCTTATCGTTATTCTAAAAAGAAAACGTTAACAAACGAATGGCTTTTCGAAATGCTTAAAAATCTTTAGACAAATAAAAATTTTATTTTCATGCCTTCTTGTAAATCAAATTGGTGTAGAACTATAATACCAATGTTATGGAGCAAACTATCTATTTATTTCGACGATACAAGACTTTTAAAAATATGTCTTTTGATATTAAATGAAAAAGAAAAAGAATTATTAAAAGCTTATAAAATTAACCTCGAATGATTTTAAATCATTATTTGAATACACAAGTTATATTAACTGTTAGTACTAAATATTTTGGGATTGGAATCAAAAATTGGTTTATAGTTCGGATAAACCTTGTGAATAAATTTACTTTAAAGACAAAAAACTTGTGGACGTTATTAAGTGTTTATTGATTTTAATGTTTATGAGAACAAGTAAGAAACATAAATGTTTAAAGTTTATTATAATGATATATTTGAAACTCTTTATAAAAATACAACTATAAGTTTTTATATTAAAAACTCTAATTTTGAGGCATTGGATTCATTAGTGAAGGCTCTATAGAGTAATTCCACTTTAACTATCTTGTTTATTAATGATCAATCAGGATTTGAAGGTAAAAACGCATTAACGGAGGCGCCTTGCAAAAATAACTCTTTAACTTCTTTATTCCTTTATAAAAATTAAATTGGTTCTGACGGTTGAAAACTTTGGCAAAAGCTCTTTGTATAAATTCTAATTGAAATCTTTAAATCTTTATGGTAATCAACTTGGTCTTATAGGAGGAAAGCGATAGCAGAAGCTCTTTGTTAAATATTCCTTTAACTTTATTTAAACCTTTCTAACAATATTGTTGGTCTTGAAGGAGAGAAGGATATAGTTGAAGTCTTCGTCAAGAATTCTACATTGACGTTTTTAGATTTTGAATCAAATCTAATTAGACCTGAAGGCGGAAAAATATTAGTGGATGCACTCAGTAAAAATACTACTCTGACATCTTTAAGTCTTTATGGCAACAACTTAGAATTGAAGGAATAAAAACGTTATCAAAAGCGCTTTGTATAAACAATACTTTGACCTTTTAAGTATTGGGCATATAACATCTTGGCTCAGAGCAAGGAAAAAATTTAGTGGAGGCTTTTGCAAAATCATAAAGTTGACATCGTTAAATCTCTATGATAACCAACTTGGTTTTGAGGGAATAAAAACAATAGCAAAAACTCTTTGTATATACATTGCTTTGACTTCTATAGATCTTTCTAGTAATCAACTTGGTTCTCAAGGATTGGCAGAATCACCTTGCAAGAACTATACTCTAATATCTTTACATCTAAGATACAAACGATTAAATTCTGAAGCAGGAAATGTATTGGCAGAAGCACTTTGTATAAACACAGCTCTAGCATATATAAACCTTCGCTAAATGACTTTAATCCGATGAAGGAAAAGAATAGCAAAGGCTCTTTGCAAGAAAAATGCACTAGCTTTTTTGGACCTTAGTTTCAATCAACTTGATTCTAAAGCAGAAAAAGCATTAGCAAAAACATTTTGAATAAACACTGCCTGACTTCTATAAATCTTTCTAGTAATCATCTTAACTCTGAAGTTGGAAAAGAATTAGAGAGGCTCTTAGTAAAAGTTCTACTTTGATCACCTTGAAAATTGCATATAATAATATTAATTATAAAGACATTGTTATATTGAATCGCATAATTGCTACTATACAGTAGCTAAGGAATTTTTTTCTTACTTTTAATCATCGCGGTCTGTGTAAGATTTCTACATGATTATGTAATATTCTTATTATAAATTTAAAGTTTTTGACTTTATTATATGTTTCTATTTTTATTTTATTCTTTCCGTTCTTATCAATATCAATGTTAAGTGGATAAGTCATGTAATGGTTAGGATGTGAATCAAGTGATGCATAGCAAATTAAAACAAAATGGTAAAGAGTGATGAAGCAAGAGAGAAATCAATTTTATTAACTCTGAATCATATAGATTAATTTATCAAATTCGTTTAATAAAATAATAAAATTTGCTCATTCTCTAAATGACAGAAGGTATGTGGAACTAGTTAAGCTTACAATCGTGTATTTACGAAAGTGTTTCTAATACTGTAATAAAGGAGGTATTGGCAATAAAATTATAGTTATATTAGTTGACTGTGCAATATGTATTTCCGAAAATTTTGCGTGAACATTAATAATTTATATAATACACAACAAATTGGATAAAAAATTCCTATTCAACAATTAATGATCATTACTATACTAATTCTAAAAATTTTATCCTATTTCATCTCTTTGGTGATGAATGTTAATTTTTCAACTAATGAAGAAAATCACTTTTATTTCTGAAATTTTAAATTATTTCGAATAAAAATGCCCAAATTAAATATCTTAATATATGTATAATCAATAGTAAAAAAAAAAGATTTTGAACTGAAGACAATTTTAATGATATAACATTTTATAAAAAATAAATAAAGAAAACTCAATAATTGTTTGGTCCTGCATTTATACAATGTAAAATTTTAAATCATATTTTGCAAAACTTAAACAAATATAATATTAATTAATATTATTAAAAGTTATGATATTACCATTTAAACAAATTTAAATTAATTAAAGTGGTATTCTTGCAAGAAGCTTCAGCCAACGCTCTTACCGCTGATCAGTAATTCATTACTTTCTAAATTTAAATTAGTTAAGGTAGTATTTTTGAATAATCTTCAGCCAGTGCTTTTCCTGCTGATTCACCTAACCAATTATTATTAAATCCTACATAGTTAACGTATTATTTTTGCATAAGCTTTAAAAAGCTCAGGATTATCTATACATTTAATTAGAGAAAATTAGAGAAAACCACAATTAACTATAGCAATACACAGACAACGAATTTATCTACTTAAATAATATTAAATGAAACTCTATTGATGTTTTGAAAGGGATTTGTAGAACCGGGCGTAGAAAATCCAAAACTTTGATATAAGCTTGAAAGCATAGAACCTATGGTCGGATTTAATGGTTTGCCGTGGGTTTTAGAATGTGAATGCATATGTTTAGCAATAGATTTCCCAGACTTAAATATTTCTTTTCGTTTATTTTCAGCTTCTATAAAATTTTATCGCAATCCAATAGTTTCCATAATAATGTATTTCATCATATATTTCATTAAAAGATGGCCTCTCTAAAGGGTCCAAATGTCAGCATTTTTGTATTAAAATATCCCAACATTGAGATGTATCTTCAGGAATCTCTGGGCGTAATCCACTATATATATTAAACGTAAGATGCGTATCATCAAACTCCTGAACGCAAAAGGGACTATGTCCAGATGTATTTTCCTCCCTAAACTATAAATATCTGAACAAAATGAGTACGTATTCTGTTGAAAACTTCGGAGGCGGTATATGACACAATCCCATATAATTTAGTTTCTGAATTTTCCGGATCTTCATTTGCTTGGCGAAATTAATCCTAAATCTGAAAAAAAGGATCCGAGTTTTCAGAATCATATCATTCATTTTACTAATTAATATGTTTCCACTGTACATAACGCGCAATGTATGATTTTATTTTCATGAATCCATTTAATGCCCGAAACAATATCCTTAAAAATTTTTACCTTCATATTCTAAGTTTTTAAAATTATTTGATAAATACTCTTTAAAACTTCTATGAGTCATATAAGACATAATAAATATATAACTCTTTGTATTTGGATCTTGTGGCACTCCATAACATTGAACAAGTTGACGTTTGTCGGAATTATGACGACTTTCAACAATATTATGTAGCTGCAAAAAAGAATGATGAAAGCTTTTTATAATGATCTATTAATAGCTAAATTAGGTTAAATGGTTAAATTCATTTCATTATTCCCTACCTCTTTTAAAAATGCAGAATTAATGTTAGATGAATTTTTAAGAACATTTAACACAACTGTCACATTTTTATTCCGATTTTTAAAACCATTCAATGTTCCTTTTGTCCATTTAACAGTATGTACTTCGCTAAAACCGCCTGATCAATTTGCTTTATATCTATAAAATCCATGAATGGTATCCACTCTTATCTATATTTAAATTGTTTATTATGCGTTGCCTAAATTAAATTGTCAATATCTTGATTTCCATTGTTAATATTCAGGATTTATCGTGCATGATAACAATAGTATTTACGCATATATATATCTTTAATGTGCTTCATGATTAAATTTATTTTATGTGATCTAATCACTGAATCTGGAAAGTGAAAGAACTGTTACAAGAATTAATGTTTTAATATATAAATTTTCTATGATTACGATGAAAATCCTTTTTATACGATATAGTTAGAAAACGGTAATAATGGGAGAGCGTAATAGCACTGTAATAATTAAAAGAATAATAATGGAAGTACATGTAGTAAAGCTAAATTTGGCCTTTATTTGATGAAAATATAAAAATATTTATGCATTTTAAAGAATAACCTCGAGGCCTTTCTCCTATTTATGTGCGTTATGTGAATATTTCGAGTACAAGAAATGCGAGATTCTAGCACAAAAAAATATTTATGAAATCAGCTAATTTATGTTAATCTAAACACGCGCATTATTTTAAAATGAGTATGGGCGTATAATTTTTGAAATAATGAACTTGACGTTACTCAAATATAATAAACTTAGTTAACTGATTAGTTGTTAAAAATTTTAGTCAAATCCTACATTATTTAAGTCTGGGACCGAGATAGATTTTGCTATATATAAAAACTCGACATTTTCTTTTGTCATGAACGATAAACCAATTTTAAAATTTAATAAAACTTCGAAATATTGTCATATTGAAAAAAATGAAATTGAAACAAATCAACAAAAGAATTAAAATTTATAAGAAAATTTGAAGCTAATTTATCAAATGTTACTGTAAAAAGTCAAATGCATTAGCTTTTTTATTTACTCCCTGATTTTTTCTGATTTTTATTAAAAGTATTCTTTTTCCATTGTGTGTGTATATATATAACACTAAGTTACACAGATTAATCATGGGAGGTTAAAGCAATATTTTGTTAATCACTACGATAACCAAAGATCTATGTTTTAATATTAATTAAAAGGACCTATTTAGAAACTTTTAGCCTATTCGTATAATAAAATAAATAATATTTAATGATTAACAAAAAGGCCATTTAAATTGTGATAGCTGAAGCTAATTTAAATTCGACCTATTTTAAATATTAAATTTTAAAAAATTCTGGCGTATATTTTCTTTTAAGGTTAAGGGCATAAATAAATTTAAGCCAATATTATCTTAATCCCGATGACAAATTTGAATTAGTATGAAGTAGTTTTGCATGACACGTATTCTAACAATTTATTTCTCGCCGATTTTCTAAGTTAGTAAATTATATTTTGCATGATAGTTCAGCAAGTGCTTTTCTTGCTGATTCACCCAACTTATTACCAATTAAATCTAAATTAGTTAACGTATTATTTTTGCATAAAGCTTCTGCCAGTGATTTTCCTGCTGATTCACCTAATTTATTCCAACTTAAATTTAAATTAGTCAACGTATTATTTTTGCATAAAGATTCTGCCAGTGCTATTCCTGCTGATTCACCCAAGTTATTCCAAAACAAGTTCAAATGAGTTAACGTAGTATTTTTGCATAAAGCTTCTGCTAGTGATTTTCCTGCTGATTCACCCAAGTCATTACCACTTAAATCTAAATTAGTTAACGTAGTATTTTTGCATAAAGCTTCAGCCAGTGCTTTTCCTGCTGATTCGCCCAAGTCATTATTACTTAAATCAAAATTAGTTAACGTAGTATTTTTATATAAAACTTCAACCAATGCTTTTCTTGCTGAGTCACCCAACTGATTATCTCCTAAGTTTAAATTAGTTAACGTAGTATTTTTGCATAATGCTTCTGCCAGTGCTTTTCCTGCTGATTCACCCAATTCATTTCTTTCTAAATTTAAATTAGTTAACGTAGTATTTTTGCATAAAGCTTCCACTAGTGCTTTTCCTGCTTTATAACCTAATAGATTATTTTTTAAATTTAAGTACACAAGAGTAATGTTCTTGGACAGAGCCTCAGCTAGTGCTATTCCTGCTTCGTCGCCCAGATAATTTCCTTCTAAATTTAAATTAGTCAATGTGTGATTATTGCATAGAGCTTTAGCTATTCCTTGCCCTGCCCCATTGCATAATTCTTTAGAACTCAAATCTAAGTAACTAAATGTGGGATCTGTATGTAGCGTTTCAGCTAGAACTTTTCCTGTCTCATTGCTTAGTTTATCATGGTTCAAATTTAAATTGCTCAATCTCTTAATATTATAAATGGCTTCCGTTATTGTTAGGGTATACGGCTGTGAACTTAATATTTCTTTTTAATTAGTTGGTATTAATTTGTATATAAATTCATTGTCAGTTATGTTGGTATTAAATTCATATTCAAGTAAGGTTGCAAATAAAATATTAAATAATATGATTAATAATAATTCAGTAATTTTAAATATAAACATTCAGTTTAATAGTAAGTTATACCCATTATTGATTACTTTTCTTCGTTTTAATTCATCTTATAAATGCAATACCATAAATAAGTCTAGTAATACGTTTAGAACGATAATTAATTAAATATTAAATTTAAACTTACTATTATCTCATTTATTAAAAAATCCAATGTGTGTTTTTTTGAAATTTGCGGGTTTGATGTTGAATTTAAATTGCTAATGTCTTTAAAAAAACTCAGGACTGTATATCCGTTTAATTAGAGACAACCACAAAGTATAATTATTTAATATGCAGATAACGAACATATTTACTTACATAATGTAAAATGAATCACTGCCAATGTTTTGAAAAGAATTTACAGATTCTGGCGTAGAAAATTTAGGCTTTCGATGTAATATTGAAAGCAATGAATCTATAGTTGGAGTTAATAATTTGCTATGAGTTTTAGAATGAGGATGCATATGTTTAGCAATGAATTTCCCGGACTTAAATAATTCCTGTCGTTTATTCTCTGCTTCTGTAAAAATTTTGTCTAAATTCCAATATTTAGAATTTATTTCACTATATATTTCACTAATAGATGGCCTCTCTAAAGGCTCCAAACACCAACATTTTTGCATTAAAATAGCCCAACATTGTGGTGTATCCTCTGTAATCTCTGGACGTGATCCATCGCATATATTAAGCACAAGATCCACATCATACGCCCGATCGCAAAAGGGACGATATCCAGATGTAAGTTCCCACATAATCATTCCTAAACTATAAATATCTGAACTAAATGAATATTGTTTTTTCCTGAATACCTCAGGTGCGACATATGGCATAATCCCATATATTTCTGAATTTTTTGGATCTTCTTTTGCTGGCCGACTAAATCCTAAATCCGCAACAAAGGACTCAGAGTAGACAGATTTATATCTTTTCACATTATTCAATAATATGTTTCCATCGTGTATATCGCGGTGTATAATTTTATTTTCATGAATCCATTTAATGCCTTTAACAATATGCTTAAGAAAGTTTAGTTTCATTTTCCAAGAAATATTTTTAAAATCACTTGATAAATATTCATTAAACTTCCATGAGACATATAAGACATAACAAATATATAATTATTCGTATTTGGATCTTGTGACACTCCATAACTTTGAATAAGTTGACGTCCGGAGGAATTAGGTTGACTTTCAACAATATTTTGTAACTACAAAAAATGTTAAAAACTTTTATAATCTATCAAAATTAAATTAGGTTAAATGGTTAAATTCATTTATTTATATCCATACCTCTTTTAAGAATGCAGAGCTAATGTTAGAGGAGTCTTTAAGAACCTTTAACACAACTGTCGCATTTTTATTCCGATTTTTAAAACTTTTTAATGTTCCTTTTGTCCATGTAGCTGTAAAGACTTCACTAAAACCACCAGATCCAATTTGCTTTATGTCTACAAATTCCGTGAATGGGATCCACTCTAGTCTATATTGAAGTTGTTTATTATGCGTTGCCTTAATTAAATTGTCAATATCTTGATTTCCACTATTAATATTCAGGATTTGACGTGCATAATAACAAGTAGCACATAATTTATTATTTTCATAATAAAGTTTTACTTTTCTGTTACAGCTGATACATTTAGTTTGTTTGGAATTGCAACAAGTGCATAGTTTATTAGGTTTAAGTTTTCGATTTTTACCGCAGTTTACGCATTTATCTTTAATGTGCTTCATGATTAAATTTAATTTATGTAATCTAATCACTGAATTTGCAAGGTAAAACGTTTAATATTTTACTCTTTATCACGACAAAAAATTTTTTATTCGGTATATAATCAAAAAACGTAATAACGGGAGAGCGTAATAATTAAATGAATAATGATGGATATACATTAAATTTGCCTATATTTATGCATTTTCATGAATAGATTCGAGTCCTTTTTTCCTATCTATATCGAATGTGTCATTTTCTCTGTAGAAATTTCTACGTATTCGTTTTTTTGTTTGAAATATGATGCAAGTAATATGTAATTCTAGAATTTCTAGCAACAATATACTTGGCAAATGTTTGTCAAATGCGTATCAAAAAAAAAGTATAAAGTACAAAGCATTGCCGGAAAACAAAGAAAAGTGTTAATTACAGAGCTAAATTTTGCAGTATTTTGTTAAAAAATATAGCTACGTATATCCCAGTTGTTTATCGATAATTAAGCCTGTACAAATAAATACCTGGTTTTGCATACGGTAGTGGGTTAACGATCGTTAATTCTTCTATTGTGTAATTACGCTGTACAGAAATTTAAATTTTTCATGGTTTAAAATCTGTGAATCGAGTTTATCGACGTGGACACAGCGAGAAGACATTTTCGTTATACAATATCTCATATTAAATCTGTTAATTTTGAGTTTTTAAGTGCTTTTCATTTTTGAAACCTATTACAGTATTATTCGAGAACACTTATTAGTTACTATGCCTCTCAAGATTTAATTTAACATATAATATGTTAGAATTTGGCAAACAAATTACGTTTCATAGTATTTTAGTTAGCAGCTATTTCATAATTATTCTTGAAACTTCATTCACTTAACGTTTCATATATTGCAGAATGTCCATTAATTAACCCCTCTCCAATCTTTCTTTATCGGCATGCAGCAGATCATTTCTTATAAAGTTTATGATTAGCGTTAGCCATCTTATTAATTGGTTGCATTTTTACCCGTGATCCGCCACATTTCCTTTTAGACTAAAACGGCGATGATTTTCGTATAAAAATTTTATAAGATCATATCTTATTGATATATCTGATCGTTCTGATCGTTCTGATCATTCTGAACATGTCCCAAATTTTTTTATCGTATTCGGGTTGTATTTATAATTTTTTATCTGTCTCGTGAAAATATACTTGTAGTATTGGTTTACTCGAGAAGATTCGCTCTCTTATATTTATTTGAGCACTAATCTCCGATTCCTAATAGATTAAATTTTAATTTTTTTTACCCGTAACGTATAAAAAA
>QKWP01001114.1:0-31112 GCA_003550325.1 Gigaspora rosea
GTTAGGGTTAGTTTTAAAAAAAATTATAATAAACAAGTATTAATGGGTTTTAGAAGGCTAGCAGATTAAGTATAGAATGTAGATTTCATTTTAAATTATGATCTGCGACAATAATTATCTGTAGTTAATTTGCCAATTAAAATTTAGAATTAGGCATAATATATAAATAAAATTTGTATAACAAACCAAAAATTTATTCTAACTTGTCTAAATAACTGTTTTTTTTTTTTTTGTTTTTTTTTTTGTTAAAATTTTACTATATATAAAGCTCTACCTTAATTTTTAATCTTTACCCTTACTCTAATATTAAAAATATTTAATTTTTATTTAATAAAAATTGGTTATTTTTGTTTTATATACTGTATTGTAGATTAAAGATAAAATCACTTGTAGTAATTATTAGTTATTTTTAAAATAGATTACTATATACAACTGTTCTTAACATAATACCCTCTTATAAAAAGACCCAGATACTATACTGTACTATTTATAGAATCAAATTTTAAAAAATTAAACAAGATGCAGGTATTATTCTAAATCTATTTATATTTGAAGTTCTTATTAATATACAGTCATTCTTTATAATTACTCTGTTTTATACAAAAAATATGTGCTTATAAAAATTTTACTATGATATGCTTATATTTTATGAGTATACTAATGAATTTAATGTGATTATAGAAGGTGATTACAGAGGAGTACCCGGGGTACTATGAGTACGGTATCTTAATAAAATTTTAAGTAATTATATAATTTTATCTATTACTCCTTGACCTGTGTCATATGCAAAAAAAGATAATGATTATTTTTTTATTTTTAAAGAAATATATACAACTGCTACTAATAGTAAATAAGCATTTAAAAAATTTAATAATTTAAAAATAATATAGTATCCAGAAACTTTATATAAACTTGTATTTATCCCCGTATAAAAACCCAATTTCTTTCTTTTATGGCGATAGAGTGATCAATTAACCAGTTTGCGAAAAATGTAACGTAAATAATTAAACAAATTACAGAACAACTTGTGAGGATCCATTTAAAATCCGACAATAAAAATCCCTATAAAGTTAAAATCCCGACAAAGTTAGCTAATGTTAATCGGTTTTTTAGGGATTTCGATCCTGTCAGGATTCTTCTACTTGTATGTTATCGCTATGCTCTTGGTTGGATTATGAGTAGTCTGGCCAACTAAATTTAGAGTTCCGACAAAAAATATATAACAATAACGATAACTATGTGAAATATTATTATTATTTTTTATATTACTTATATAAAATTCCTTAAACTAGTTCGGCCGGGATATAGAAATTATTGTGTATGATCTTATAGGGAGTCTCGAAAAAGCAGATCTATTTTCTGGTTTGTAATGAATATTCTGTCAACGCCCTTTTTTGAATTATGCAAAATTATATATTTCAGTATTTGATATTCTAAATATATGCTCGTAACCCAAAGTTATTTCTGCAATTCAATTGAGGCCAATACAATGGACTTTATTAGTTAGCTCATTCCTGATGATTTCATTTCTATTTAAGGTCATATCTTTATTTAATTAAATATTACATTACAATTATCACAATATTTCGGGTTTGGTAAGGTTTTTTGATTGTGAATTCTTTAAGTGCACGAGATATTTTACATCGAACGATTCTCTTATGAGTTAGTGTGATAATTTATAATAATTCGCGCAGTCTTTCGTTTATTCTTGTTAACCACCATTGGGTTTGTGACAATTGTCAATAAGATTTCTGTTATCGTGTGACTTACTTTTATTCAATCTGAAGCAATTTTTTTTATTTTTTTTTTTATTTCGATTATCTTACGAAGTATCACGAAGTTGCTATTTTTATATTATTTTATTATTTATATTAAAGACCTGAACTGCAGAGTGACATATTTCATGTGATTATATTCATTTTAGATTAAAGTGTAACACTAAACTTCCCAATTTAAAAAAATCTAGTTGATCGTTTATATTACATGTATTTAAAGTCACCCTTGCTCCGTCATCACATCAAAAAAATATTCACCATCTTTTACTTTCCATTTTAATGAAATTTGTTCATTAGTAGATTTTTTAATTTTACATATGGTTTTTGATTTTAGTTCTGGTTTGAGTTCAAGTACAAATCGTCATTGTAATTTTCTTGTTGAGCGGAAAAAGAATCTATTTTCTTTTTCCCCAACAGGCAGTAGTACGAGTGAGGAAGAAATCGACCCTGGTGTCGAAATTCTTCCTCAAAAAAACGATTTTGGAAATAAAAAAATGTCAAATTTTTTTCCTTCTCCAATACCTATTACTGCAAGTGTGTTTGAACGTGGTGTAATTTTTGCTATCTCATTATACGCTAGTATAAGGCTAGTCCGAATATTGGCTGCAAATGATGTTGGACGCATGGAAAGTCTAGGTAGTATTGATTACATTAATTGATGTAGTCTTATTCTTAAAAAATTCTCCATTTTTTATTAATATATCCTTAAATGGAAAAAAATAGATTTAATTTTGCTTGCGATATGGACTTGGTGTGTTTATTCTTTTGATTTCAAGGATGAAAAACTTTCTCATATGATTTGGGGAACAGATGAGAAATGTTATAGGTATTAATTCACTTTTTTTTTTTTTTTTTTCTAAATGTATTTAAAATTAGGTTTAAAAATATTTATGGTTTATTATTGTTAAAAATTCAGAAATGATGTTGATGATGGTGCATTTTATGGTACTTTATTAATTCCCACCGTAGCTGCTGCAAAATTGGTAGACATTCATCGCTTAACGAATGTACAAGATGACATCAACATCGGTATGAAGTTTCTTGATCTAGGGTGAGCGGGCCATATAGGTGGTCATAATCTTGGGTTCTTGATGTGGCCCATATTCGATAATTGACAACATTAAACTTTAGTTTTTTTTTTTTTTTTAAATGAAAACATTTAGAATTTTTCGAAGCAAATTTTGAACTTTGTATTGTGATGGGATGTGGAATTTTGATTCATATGTTCATGTCTAAACACGTTAATCTACCTAATATGTCTGTAATTTGGGCGATGAGCATAGCTACTATTTTATCTATAATTTTGATTTTTTCTATGGCAAAATTAGGGCTATTACCTTTATTTGAAAGTAAGTTTAAATAATAATAATCAATCATAATATATCTATTTATTCATCATGACGGCGGTAATAATTAAATGTCTCCCCAGGGTATGTGGTAAGATACTTTGTTCCCATATATTCGTCGTTGGTGAGATGTTTTAATTATTTTCCCAGTATGATAAAATGTGTTATTTATCGTTTCATCTTATTAGATGACGGGGTGACAGGGATTCGTGTTATAATCACTCTATGTTCAATTACATTTCTATAATTTTTGGGAAATAAAAAATAAATTCCAGAATGAGAGAATAAAAAATTGTGTGATTAATAACACGTAAATCCTCGTCATGCGATCATAATGAGACGGTGAATAATAATAATTAATAATAATAACAATAATATAATTAATAATAATAATAAATCATAGTTAATGATCATTATAATTATTATTCTCATTTACTTATTATTATTATTATTATTATTGATTGATATATTCATTTCAAATCCTTTTTGTATTATTTCGTTTATTAACTTATATTTTATTGATAGAATTTCCGTGGCAACATATTTTATTTTCTCAAATTTTTTATCAGACATCGTTATACTCAATTGCATTGTTATTAAAAAAGAACTTCACGTTTGGCGAATTAGCGGTTGTCGCTCAGGCAATAACATTGCTTGCTGTAGAATTATGGGTCATCACAGTTAAAAAGGTATGGGCTCATTACATATTACTATTATGTGTTATGTGTTAAACTTCTCATCCATTATTAAAGTATCTTTTTAATACACGATATAGTTCAGACTTGTAAAAATTCCGTCATTAAATCAACATTTTCCAAGTGATATTACTATCTTTCAAATTGGCTTAATTCTTGGAATGTTCTTTATAGGAATCATTCTTTCTCCTTTACTGATACATTCTAGGAATTTAGCTCAACGTCCTGCATGGAAAATAAAACGTAAACGTGTGTTTCAAAACAATGGTCGGAAATGGACTTCTTTTGCCTTATTGGTTGGTACATCGTTGATCGTTGCGTTTATAGGTCATTGTATACAGCTTTTCTTGTCTGAAAATCCTTATTTTTGGTTAGTATTTGTTTTTTATGATATGTTACATTATTTCATAATTAATTAATTTATTCACTTTATCGTGATATTCATGATTTTAGGATATTAAATTATGCCTTCAAAACGCCTACAAGAATATTTTTGTGTCTATACTGGATTACAATAATTATAATTTCAATTTTATTATTCACACATATACTACAAACACGAAGAATATATTCTTTAAATACCAAACGAAAATATTTTCACTTTTTAACTATAATTATGTTTATTCCCGGATATTTGCTCGAGGTATATGAGTTATCTTGATCCATTATATTTTAATTTTTGGTTTAGCACATATGATATTTACTTGTCAATTTTTTTTTTAGCCCGAATTCATGCATTTGGCATTTAGTGTGGCACTTTCTACTTTTATATTTTTAGAATATTTGCGGTACTTTGCTGTATATCCTTTAGGAAAAAATATACACATTTTTCTAAGTGAATTTTTAGATAATCGTGATTCAGGCCCTTGTATTTTGAGTCATTTATATTTGCTAATTGGATGTGCAGCATGCATCTGGATGCAAGGGTAGGTTAATTAACATTCATACTTAAGTGAAATGTTTATTGTTTTAAGAATCTTATTGTGTGTGCAATTGAGATTTAATGTTTTAAATTAATTTTAACTCTTATTTTTCATAGAACCTCTGTCCTAGCAAATATATCAGGCATTCTAACTTTGGGCCTAGGTGATGCCATGGTTCGTTTTCAATGTCTTTTAACTTATTATTGTCAATATGTTGATTATCAAAAAAGCAAAATCATCTAACGAAATTTATTAACTTTATTAGGCATCTATAATTGGTAAGCGTTATGGCCGTAAACGTTGGCCTGGAACAACAAAGACAATTGAAGGGTCCATTGCGTTTATCATATTCCATTTATTGGGTGCATTTGTGGTGACCCGTTTGTGGTCAAAAAATAATTTGTTGCCAGGCATAGAAGAGGTATTTAAATTGGTATTAAATAGTGATTTGAACCGAGAAAATTTTCCTTAATCGGTTAACCGAACTGAAATATTTGCTGTCAACCGATTCAACCGAATAAGATTACTTCATGTTTACTTTCGGGAATTCTCGGACCTTTACTCAAATTTTTGTCTCGTCTACTATTTTCATTCATTTCATTTCGGAACTTGTCGGGACCTTTGCTCTTTTATGATGTCATTTACATTATGTCAACCGATTCTCAATCGGTTGTACGGGTCAACCGATTAAGCATTTACTCAACCGGTTACCCGAAATTTATTCAGTTCGGGTCGGTTACCCGATTATAGCCCAACCGGTTCAAATCACTAGTATTAAATCATTTCTTTTAACATAATTCACTATTGATTAATATTGGTTTATATTTTTGTAGTGGTTATATTATACGCTCGCTGTCTCAATTGCAGGTAAATTTTTAGCATTTATTTAAGTAATCAATTGAAAATTTTTTTTGACATTCGAATGTTAAGATTTTTTTTTTTTTTATTTTCATATATATAGCTTTTTTAGAAGCTGTTTCTTATCAAAATGATAATCTTATGATTCCGTTGTTTATGTGGACTTTAACATGCTTATTAATATAAAATTTGAAGATAAAAACTTTTCTAGAGTATTTTTAATTTTTGCATAATTTTAATCATTTAAATTTTCATTGAACCAATAAATTCACGCATTGTATATTTAGAACATAGTAATTTGATTTTTTTGTAAATTGTCGTTAAGGTGATTCGGCATTTGTTAAGTTTATAACAAATACTATCGCGTTGGTAAAGAGGGAAGGTATACAACGATAACATAAAACTTATATCGATTTAATATAATAACTGCGACACGATTTGTCACAGAAAATTTTATAATTAATTACATAAATTAGACATTTTAGACTGTAGCGATTTACTAAATTCACCTATTCGGTGGCTTTTTGCAAGGATTTATTTTGAGTAGGTAGTGCATTATAAACATAGGAAATAAAATCAATTCTGTAGTATTTTAGATTAGTGTTCTCAAATGATTAGCTTGCTTGAATTTTTGAGTCATTTTAAGGTTATTTGGATTTAGAATGCTCAAAGATCAGTTAATTAGTTTATAAAGTTATTATTATGCATATATAATATTATTATTTAACAATGAAAAAAAAAGTCATTTGAAAATACTAATATAGATCACATCAATATTATACAAACAAAATCCACTAATTTGACTTTTTAGAGATCTTTAGTTGCTAAACTGTTATACAAACTTTTGCTCAAATGAAACATTCAATAAAAAAGCTTTGTTAGTCTCTATGTGAAATGAAAATAAGAAATAAATAAAAAAAAAAACTGCTATGCTAAGCTGTAAAAGAAAGTACTATCACTACATTATGAAGAACATTTATTGTCGCGACTGACCTCGATTTAAAAATGTATCCTATTAAAAAAATTATAAAAAAATGCGCTCCCAAAAATTTAGAAATTTCATTTAAATTTCCAGCTTCAATCATGACATTCGTCTACTATTAATTTCATTTTATTTGCATTAATTTAGTGAGTATAAAATACATTTATTAATTTAAATATTTAATAATTTCTATTTAAGCTCATGAATGTTTATTATCTTACTTTAGTTTAGAGTATAACGAACATTTTAAATAAATTGTTTTTTAATTAATTATTTTATTTATCGGTAATTTCGTTTTATTCATGTTAATAAGTCGATATTCAAATTCAGGTATCGCATAAATAATTTGATAACTATCAAATGGCCGGATAAAAGACCCGGATCTGTTACATTTAAAACCTTTACGTATAAACTCAATTTATAAAATTTGGCCTAAATTATACTATGATTTGGTTTTTAATTGGTCATTTGTTGAATTTTCATATGATTTGACCAACTTCAATACCTATATTTTAACTGCCCAGGTAAGTTACGGATAACTTACCGTTATTTATCATGTAAAGTATGTTGTCAAGTAAGTTATATGTTTACGACAATTAGATGTTGTGCCATAATTAATCATTCTACCATCAACTATAGATCCGCTCACCTATACCATATTGATTTTGCTGTAACTTACTAACGTTAATGGTAATTTACCAATGGTAATTTACCACCTGTGCTGGACAAGCCTCCTTATTTCATTATTACGGTAATTTATTCTTCATCTGCTGTGTTCACGCTCCCTTGATAACAATGTTTTCTACAAACAAATGATATTAATGAATTTTATAAAATTAAATACGAATCAAGAGAAGGCCAAGAAAGTTAAGACAAATGTTAATTGAAGACATAACGTCAGCTGAAGTGTGGTAATCTCAAAGAAAAGATTATCCGATGCAGATAAAGGTTTCCCCTGTTTCAGTGGACTACCTCGTTTTCTATTTCTCAAATTAAAAATGGAATCTTTTCTTGTTGAATTCGGTCCTGTTTCTGCTATGACCATCTTTGCTTTATATAAACGTGTCGAGGCAGGTGAATGGACAGTCTTCACAATGAGCCTGCCCCGGGATCTTCCAACAATGAACCCGCCTCAATTTCCCCCCGTAATGAACCTGCATTGGTCCTTGCCCGTCAAAGACTTGTCCTGGTTCCAGATACTCTAGCTCATGAATTGTGATAACAAAGACTTTGAAGTAGAAAATTTTGTGAAGACTCTTGACAGGTCATCGACACGTGTAGAAGATGACTGAACTCCAAAGAATAAATTGAGTCAAAATTGCTTGATAAAATATATTAATGATTCAGACTGTGTATCGAATCATGGAAGAGGGTGTACATGAAGAAGAATGCTTCGTTGAAGCCAACCAACTCTTTCTCTGTTACCAGAACAAGTAAAATTGAAGGATATGGTTTCTATAAGGTGGTAATGTTTTGCCAGGGGGGAATTAACAATATAACCAAGGGAAACATATTCGAAGTTGAAAACGGTCATGACAAGTACCAGTGATAGGGAGACTGGATTGGGGGATGCTAGATAATAAAATTAGTAAAATATTAGCCTAATATCATAGGCCAATAGATTGCTAATATATTAAATTTTAAATTTTGCTTTTGGCGTATTAATCGGACTATTCTGCACTATTCTGCACGAAGTTTTCCGTAGAACCATAAATAAAGCCAAAAATCCGACGTATGTACGAACGGACGAGATACATCTCTACGTGGTGGTTGGGACAAGTAAGATCTATCTCTGAAACTAAGTATTTCTATATTTTTTTTGTATATTATAAAGCTGTTAAATTTAATAATATGCTCGAATTGTTGTATAGATTATTTTTG
Organism: Gigaspora rosea; assembly: GCA_003550325.1. Lineage (NCBI taxonomy): Eukaryota > Fungi > Glomeromycota > Glomeromycetes > Diversisporales > Gigasporaceae > Gigaspora > Gigaspora rosea. The sequence continues at coordinate 8,461 of QKWP01001114.1, forward strand.
ATTTAATCTTTTTTTTTTTGTATAATTCTGTAATTTATTATTTCGCGTGTATTTTAGTCTATTTAAAATCATATATTTCATGTAAATCTTAATAAATAAATAATTAATAATAAAAGAATCGTGTTATTGTATATAAATCAGTATCACGTTTAAAAAAAATCGTTAAAGACTTATTGCGTTGAAAAAACAACCATTAATGTTAAACCGATTTATCAGTTATAATGAAAGTATCGAGTTTAGAAAAAAAAAACCCCTGTTAAAAGATTTTAAAAAAATAAATTTTTTTTAAAAAAGTACAAGCTAATTTTTTTGCTTTGTATTTCAAGTTTTTATCGGTTAAAAAACAATACTTTCAAATTATAGATTCCCAAAAAGATCTCTGGTTAGAATCGTCTTTAGCGTCTAAAATTCTATTGTAATTACACCATAGAGATTACATAATCTCCAACCATTGCGCTTCTTACCCTTTTTCACAGGAAACTAAAATTTTATCTGATCAGTCTTCGATAACGCTGTGCTAACCTTATTTTTTTTATCGTATTATAACTACTGCCAATTGTAATACGACAGGGCGAAACTTGAGTTGCGAGCTAGTAAAATCCGTTATGATTATCACATAAGGGTAAAATCTACTTTTATATATAATAAAAAATATAGACAATAAAACGTGGATTTCCGAACTACGTAGCGGATTTTACTAGCTCGCAACTCAGGTTTCATTCTTACCATTTGGGACGTACATAGAGGCATTGCTGATGGAATCTATAACCATGGTCTTGATAAATTTTATTTCGTAAAATGAAATTCTTTCGAGTACATAATTGTAAATAATACCTAAAAATTGCATTTTGATTTTTTTCTTTGCTCAGTAAACATCATTAAATCGTACTTTATTTTTAATCATTAAATCGAATATTTTACAAAATTCTGTGCCTCTGCCCGGAACGATTCTTAACACAGATCATGAAACTTAATGTAATAATCTGAAGGACCGCTCGGCTCTTTTTGTCTAGAGCTGACACTGGGGGCTTTACTAATAAAACGGCTACCCTATTGTCTGAAGGAATAATATGTCACTGTCAAAGCATCTGGTGGTTCTGGTTCCTAAGGAAGATGGCAAGATTCAATTCTGTATTGACGATCGTAAGTTAAACGCAGTGACTAGAAATGATAATTACCGCTACTCCCTTCCACGCATTTCCGATATAGTTTTTTAGACCTTGCTAGTGGGTACACTGGCAAGTCGAAGTTGAGGAATCTGATAAGACTAAAATTGCCTTCATCACCACCCCTTTTTTGAGCCTTCGAGTTCAATGTTATACCTTTCTCCAGCCACATTCCAGCTTTTGATGGATAATAATTTTCCGGGACTTAATTGTCAAGAATGTCTTTATATATTTAGACGATATCAACGTCTAATTCAAATTACTGAACTTACAAGGGTGACTAATACTGAGGTTAAATCTAGTTTTATATAGACAATTAAAAGTATTTGCAACAACGCTTTCCCAATTTATTCGAGGTAAAACATACAAAAAAAAAGAAGAAAAACAAAAAACGATAAAAGACAGCACTACAATTGGCAATCTAATTTCTAATTTCCGAATGTATTGCTAGCGTTGGCAGTAGCCTGAAAGATAAGCACATCGCATTTTAGGAAGCAATTGAGCTCTAGAGAATGCTGCGATTTCATAAAAACAAAATGCACAATAATTGCAGATATATTGAAAAAGTTTAAGTATTGATGAAGCCACAATGCAAGCTATTATTAGCTATGATTAGCATGTAATGGATAGCTTAAACATTACTATATCAAAACCATTTTTTTATGCTTGTAAGTTATTTTGCTCTTCGAGTGAATTTTGATTCAAAATAATATATCCAATCAGATAAGTACAACCATTAAACACATTATTGTTTTCAACTATGCAGAAATTTCATCCATAACCTTAATCCTTGTATCTTCGTCTCTTGGCATACTATATTTCCAATAATATAACCTCTGACACTGCCTTGCACTCCTAGTTACAACATCCTCACTGATCCTTCTCCATAAATCCATCCATTCTTCAATTTCACAAATAGCCCATTGTTTAGCATGTTTTTCTAACGCAATTTCAAATTTCATAATTTCCTCTTCAGTCCAAACACCAGCATTAATTTGTCTTTTTTTAGTATAATCCTCAGTAACAGAATTATTGCGAATCTTGTGAGTATCATTAACATTTCCGCCTAAACCATATTGTTTCCAATTATGTTTAACTTCTTCTAGAGTTCTATCAGGAAATTTTTCCCCAAAAATATTCATAATTAAATTCCATTTGTTATCGCAAATTTTTATTTTTTCATGTCCAAAGTCATCACCCATAATTTTTTTGATCGCATGTTGTAAATGAGAATTTTCCTCAGAAGACCAAGTTTTACTTGTTATCCACATATATCGATATGAAATGTTATAAAATGGTCTACCTAAAATTTCAGAAAGTTTTTGCCAATCTTTTCCATGAGTTTTTATCAGTTTTAAAAGAAGATCGTCTTCTTGTTGTGTCCATCTCATACGCGGTTTTTTGGGTTTCAAATCAATATTTGGTGGTAAACGTTTTTTTGAGCTTGATTTTAATTTTGAAGTTTGTAATGATGATTGTGTATAAGTCTTTTTGGATGAGTCTGGGGGTACCCAACGACCCGAAGATGATCTTGTTAATGTGTTGGCAAATTTAGTTTTCTCTTGAAATTTCTCTTCATCTTGTGTCGATTTATCTATTATAGAGTCTTTGAGAATGTTTTAATTTTTATTATTATTATTATTATTATTATTTATTTTTTTTTGAAATATTGATCTGCCATTTAACGCATTCCCCATTAAGAATTGATTCTTGTGTATATTAACCATTATCAAAGTTCATCACATTCTTTTCGCGCATTATTATCAGATTAATAATAAGCGAAAGATAAGTATTTATCAGAAAGGTTTAAACTTGATACCAGATATACAAAAGAATTGAAAAAGACATCTTTTTCGTAATCAATCAGAGGAATTTACCTTTTGATTTTTTGAAATAAGGAGATGACGATAGGTTACGAAAATATGATAATTGTTTAACGCTCGATGACCTGAAAAATACTATAGATGAAGGCAGAAAGCGACACATGTTTTGACTTATTATATACTTAAGTATAGATCAATTAAAAAAAGATACTTTTTTTTGATATTATGTAAAGGTAATATACAAGAAAATTGTGTAACCGAACTACAGATATGGGTGTCCCCAATTAAAAGGGCCCATTTTTTTGAAAAATTAGATTTGACTTTTTTTAATTATAAATGAAAAATGAAAGTCGATTTGTATAATAAAAATCAAGGTAATATAAAAAGAAAAATTACATGAGGCTGCGTAGAGCATCTACCCCAGTATCGCCATCAAAAATTTACCCCACGTGATCAGTACCAAAATTCTTTCAAGTTCGTTTATGTTAGGTTAGGGTTAGGGTGAGTGCTCAGTTAAGGTTTTGGTTTTGGTTTAGGTTGTTATATAGTAAAATCGCTCAAGGAAAACCTTTTTTTAGTTAAATAAAGTGGTTTCATATGCAAACTTTTGAGAAATAAGCTTTTTTTGACAAAAGAGACGTTTTGAGTAAAGCTGCAAACATTTAGAATCTTGAGGGGTAGCCACCCTCGGCATAACTACCTACTATAGCATACGGCACATTTTGCCGTATAAGTAGAAGTGCCGCATGCCGTATAAATGCCGTAAGTAGTATAAATGTTGTATGCTGTATAAATGCCATTATGCCGTATAAATGCCGTATGATCGAGGTAGGACAGGGACTTTCTCATTTATACGCGTTTCGTAAAACAGATAGATAATAGTTAAACAACCCAACCAATCAACGGGCACAATTCAAATATTACGTTAAAAATTTCGCGTTGTAAAGAAATCCAAATTATAATACAACTTACAAAATGTAAGAACTTAATTAAAAAAGTTTTTGATAACAAGTTACACGTCCTTTATTATTATTTTTTTAAAATTTTATATAATTAACAAAGCTATATTATCATATATATAAAACGGTTTCTATTGAACCAAACATCTTCTAAAGAACATATACAACTTTCGAAAACAGTCTGCAAAAACCTACAAATTAAATAAACAAGTTCATTACTTAAATAATAATAATAATAATAAAAAAGAAAAAAAAATACAGTAATGTTAAGCTTCACGAATTAAGCAGTACAATACCTCTTACTATACGGTAGATAGTACTTCAACTCTCAATAAACCTACCTTTTATTCGCGTGATGCAACATGATGCAACAGGATTTCTTGAAGAGACACTCGCTAGAAGCTATTTTACTAGCACCGACAATAATATTTTTTTTAAGTTTGCTTAGACCCGAAAATTCTGGTTTTACTACGCTATATGGATAACGTCGATCCCGGATTCGAATGTCCCCCATGCTCACTTCCTTCAGTGAAACGACTTTATGGCATCATCAATAACGGCATACAATACCAGTTACGGCATACGACATTTACGGCTTACTACTTTATTGCTACATACGGCATAACGGCAACTTGTCCTAAAGGTAGTACGGCCTTTACGTCATAGCCGTAATGCAGCTTTAGTTTTGAGTGAATTTTCCTGATCGTGTTACGTTACACCAAATTATGATCTTTTATTGGTCAATAATCACGTGGGGTGAATTTTTGATGGCAGAGCCAACGCGTCACGAGATTATCCGATAGTCACCTGCCATCTTTAACCAATCAATATCGTGAAATTTGATTAATTCCGGATCAGTCCGAAAATCAAAACAAATAATTAAAAATGGGCCCTTTATAATTTAAGACACCCCATATTTGTATATAAATAGTATTCATTCACGAATTTTGCGATGCGTAGAAATCACCACTACCTCACTCGTAAACAATATTAGAATGAGATAACTCGATTTCGTAAATCTGTTATAAAGATTGCTACAGTAGCATTTCATGAAAGTAGTATTGGTAAATTAGAGACCGAAGAAACTTTGCGCGTTGAAATAAACAAGGATATTTCATTATATGACGAGCCCATACCCAATTCACTTAATCTTGGTATTCTTCTCTCGTGGTTTCATATGCCATAACGTGACCAACGCCGGTTACATATATATTTATAAAGGTTTGTGATTTTTAATTTTTTGACTTATTGGCAAATTTCATAAACACATTACTAATTGATATAATAATAGTTAAAGATAAAAATCGGGCCATCTTTACAAAATTGGAAGAACGAAAAGCGTGGGCCGACGGTTAGAACAATTGGAAAAAAAGTAGTGTTACAAATCGAAAGTTGAAAAAAATCGATTAGTTGATTAGTTGACAACTAATCGATTGAACATTTTGGATACCAACTAATCGATTAATTGTTTAATCGATTAGTTGCATCTAATCGATTAAAGAATTAATTATTAATCGATTGAAAAATTAATAATGAATTAGTTGAATTAATCGATTAATCGATTAGTTGCAACTTAACAATTAATCGATTAATCACAATTCACAACTACCGATAATTGTTGTCAACTAGTTGAGCAACTAATCGATTGACAATTTGTAACACTAAAAAAAAGTGCCAATACAAGGCAGAATTAGTAAAAGTTTTACCCGAAGGCAAAAAATGTAAATACACTCACCAAACAGAAAGACTAATCCATTTAGAATTGGAAGTAGAGTTAATACCTCTATCCGGATTTAAATTTAAATCCGGATTTATTTATATCCGGAGATAAAAACACTATGTCATGTTATATCACATGACATAGTATATATCCGGATATATAAACCGGATAGAGGTGTTACTCTAATTGGAAGTATATCGAGCAGATATATCTTATGATTGTTGTAAACAAAAACAAAAACACAATGAATGGTTCAAATCAAAAAAGGTGGTATGTTCAGTAGTGAAGAAATGGGTGTATTTTATAGAGAAATCTTACGGATTTGATGAATAATTAAAATAATAATGCCTTTTTAGCAAATAATAATACATAAATAATAAAGCCAACAAATGATTTATGATCTCGCTATATAATCTGTAATTTCCAATTCAATTGAACAAGTTTTGGTTTTTCAACTTTTCTAGTTTCGTCGGATTCCAACTCAGTCTAGAACATTAAAAAATAATAAAATCTACGTTATTACCAGAAATAAACATTATTTCGTTGCTGTAGCTCAGAAACAAACCTCAGTGACTGGTAAGTTATTTGTTGGCGTATCGGATATTTCATCAAGGTTATTTTAATTCTTTCCTCTAAATCGCTAAATAGAACTTGAATTTGTTGTGCACGTTTAATATATCCGAATGTCACAAGACAATTTAAGAGGTTTAATATCTCCGCTAAGTAAAATTTAGCTAATTATTTTAACAATTCAAACCCAAAAAACGAGTAATGGTACAATAATTCTTAATGGATTTAGCATACCTTGAGTTGTATTAAACCTTTCGATCAATCTTTTCAAGGAGTCAAGAAGATATCCTTCTTCATATATACTTCCTTTTTTACCACGAGCTTTCTTTCTTTCTTGTCTTCTGCGACTTTTCGCACTTTTGCTGTAATTGTTCATGTGAAATTACATATATTTACAATTTTGAGCATAGTTTGCGTATTTACAAGGTATGCGTGCTCATAATAATACTAACCCGCTTCTTGTCGAATGCATGCTTAATTGAGTATTTGACATAGTATAGCGCGTAAATCCACTAGTCATGGAGCTTGTATCTGAGAATGTATCTACATTTTCTATTGATTCGTCATTTTGATATGGGTCTAAAACTACATTTATTATAAACATGAATTATAATACGCTCAATGTATTGGATATGCAAAGCAGTTTCAATACTTACTCAGTTGGTTAGCTTTGTTTGCTCTAATTTCTTTTAGCCTATTTGTTTGCTGATTTAATTGATCTAACATTGAGTTCACATCTTGAAGTAGCTGAGTATGACCTATATTAAATGCCATCGTATAAGCAATGTTTACCGTGGTAAAATATTGTATATGATGTATGATTGATTATACCTTCAATTACACTTGGCTTAATGTTAGTTTCAATCAAATCTGTTCTCTTGTACATATGGGACTATACAAATAACAAATGTTAAAATAAGTTAAAATATAAAGCGTTATGAGAACTACTTTGAGAGTTCTTTATAATTATGGTAATAAATAAAGTATTAAGAAATCAACACAAATTAATGTACTTACTATACGTATTGATTCTGTCCAGTAACGACCTTTGTTCAACAAAATAATTGATTCTTCTGGTTGCTGGTTATATTTTAGAAAATGATCGAAAGTCCATTAATCTGATGGCAATAAATTGTCAATGTAACGCTATGATTACCTTAGTATAATCTAATATTATTTGTGCAGCTTCTTGGTATTGCCTTTTATCCGAAAGTATTTCTAACAATAGTAAAATGCATTTATATACATTCAGTTACAAAACAAACAAAATGCATTTATATACATTCAGTTACAAAACAAACAAACAATTGAGAAATAACAAACCTGCAAGACTTTGGGCCAAATTAAATAAGGAATCTGAAGAACTATTCAACTCTTGAGCGATAGCAAAAGCTTCACGCCACGACCCACAATTTTTATATGAATCAAGTGCTTTCGGTTTATCTCCAGCGAGAATAAATGCTTCAGAATGAAATTTTCGGATATAAACAACAAATGAATTAACAAATAAATCGAAAAGGGAACATGAAATTTCATACCTAAGCCAGCCTCTTTGAAATTTGATTCTGTAAACAAGTAATCTCCATAAATGGCCATAACACTCTTTAAATAATTGCAAATATAATTAATATGACAATTTAAATAAATAAGAAGCCTAACAAATGTATATACTTTATATTTTTCATTATTATTTGCAAATATTGATGTTGCAGAATGATATAACCCATGTTCACGAATATATTTCAAGCAATCATCAAAATATTCATCTCCTAACATCGACGTAATTGATGTATCAATATCAACGTTAACAAAGTATAAACAGTGTTAAACCAAATTATTTATAAATTACCTGCAAGACTTAAATTTTTCAATGCTTTTTCATAACGACAAAGATGGTCATCAATTTTAAATTGTTGGTAATATTTTGGATAGCTCTCAAGCTCCGTTAAGAAAGGTAAATATTCTCTAGGATCCTTTATAACATATCCAATCAATGATATTATCAATTAACAAACTATCTAAGCATAACAAAAAATACCTTTTGTGACTGTTGAGCAACCATAAGAACGAGACCGAAATCGTACAATCCCAAAGCGACATCAAAAAGTCGATCTGCGTCAACCAAAAAGATAGCAAATTTGATCGCATCTTCTGCTAAATCCATATCTTGATCTGTAATAAGTAAATGATTAGTGATTGTAGTTGGGAGGAACAGATAATCATAAATGTGAATCTCACAAGCCTTTTAATTTCGCTAGTAAATTCAATGCAGATTCCAAATCAGGCGGCGTTTTTCGAACATACGATGTTATTATTGATTGAAGATATATTTTTGTGTCCATTGATTTTAATACAGTACGTACAGCATCACATACAATGTTAACTTTTGTAGACACATCATGAGAACTAAATGTCGTAAACATACTTCAGAAATGTGATCAGAAAACTGCGAGCATGAAAAAAATCAAAATTACCTTGAAGGAGAGGAATATTTAAAATCATTTCCAATTGGAGGGTACATTGTAATCATCACATCCTCGTTTCTAATATATAATTTATTAGATATAACAAGCTATAAAATAAACAAATTTCAATGATAATTACGCTTTTTTTTAAAAAAAAAAAAACCTCAGACTCGACAAAAACAAATTCAAATAGTCAACTTTTTCAATTTGAGTAACAAAAGATTGAACATTTTTCAAAAATGAATCGGGATTATGGTCATATAAAATATTTAGGTCAATTCGATGCTTTCGACATGTTTTGTAGGCCGATAAATAATCAAATCTATGCAATATATTAACGTCAAAACAAAGCATTTAAAATCTAATGAAATTTAACGTCACGGAAATGGCAAAAAAATTATTCATACTTATTCAAGAAATCTCGAACTGATGATAAGACCAAAGCACGTGGATATATTGTCTCCAGGTTTCCTCTTGGCATCTAGTTGAGACAACATACTTTATATTAAAGAAGGCCAAATGCAATATTTAGTTCAATAATTAGCTTACCTGTAACACCAAGAATACATCATAGTACGCAGCAAATATAATTTTTGATCCTCTTTCAACTCTTCTTATAGTTTCATCATAGGGTTGAATCACATTATCAAGAACTTTCAGATCTATTTCATATATTAATTTGTTATAAATAATATAAAGTTTTGGATGAATTAAGATTTATATTGAAATACTTACCTAGTAAATTAGCATGAAGGGGTAAAAATCTTACAACATGACTCGATGTAGTAAAAATAATAAAGTCATTATGAATGAAAAATGAAGTGCAATCTGCAGCAATCAAATTTTCATTAACATATAATTTATTATGCTCGCTCAATCCTATCACAAAAGTCTACAAATAAATGATAGTTAAATTTGTAATAAAAATCTCATTTCTATATAGACGTGTAATTCTGAAGACCTTGTACCTCTTTTTTTTTTTCTGATTCAATTTGTATAGTGCCAATCCAGTTACAAACTTCAGGAAGAGAAACAATAAGTGTATTTGAAACAAAAAAGCGTTCAGCATCTTCATTTAAATCATTGTGGTCAATAATGACTAAAATAAAATTAGAAAATTAATTTAATGCAATAACAGTTTAAATACGTTAAAATGCTAAAATTTTAGAAAAAATAATACAAAAAACTACCTCTGTGAATTGAACCATCATTAACCTCACAAAGAAACGTGTCATAAGTTGGATTGTAATACAACCTTCGCAAGTAATTTGTCAGATGAACAGTGGTCTCAGAAATTTTTTTTTGAATTTGCCCATTATCATCAAGTTCTAATATGATTTGAGTAATGTCATCATATTGATTACTTGGATGACAATGTAAGCAAAAAAGCATTGTCTTGTTAATCCAAGCAATTTGCCTTATGGACCCTCTATAGAGGTCTTCAATCTTGCCCCTATATAAGACACATAATATATATATGTATCAGACAATAAAAAATGCATAATAGATGGTAATAAAAAACAAATGTAATTACATATGAACAGCCCCCAACAACTTTGGAGGTTTTGGAGGGGTATCTGCTACTCCAGGCCATTCAAAGAACGAAATTTCTTGATTGGCTTGAAGAACAGCAAAATCATTGCCACCATTATTAGGTGAAAATGATACATGCACAGCAGGGGAATCAAGCTGAATCGAGAAAGCAAACATTGGAGGTGGGACATTCATTATTCGGAACGGCGTAAGGTAAATCAAACCTATAGTAACAAACAAGTTAAGGTTCTAAAAATATATACATATAAGATACTTAAAATTGTCTAATTAAAAAAAAATAAAAGGATACATCCATCAATGACAGCAACAGTAGCAGCATTACTCGCAGAAATAGTATTTGCAAATAAAACATCCCAAGAAAATTCAAGTCGGTAATAGTTGCCTATTATCAATAAACGATTTATATCAAGAAATTTTAAATAAAGATAATAATAAAAAAATATAGTCCACTATTACTATTGGTTGTATAATGAAGTATCAATGCAACTTCAGGATCCCAAGAAACACTTGTTATTGATTCAGTGGAGGATGGCAGGATTTCTTGTTTCAAATACCAATGATAATTGTTCATGTACCATAATTGAACTTGTGTATTGAAATAACAGTAAGACATGAATATATTAACAAAATAGGAAAAATAATGGTAAATAAAATTAAGTGTGTACCGCATGATAATATTTCATTCGATATTTCTCGCTCCAACCATACAGCCAATATAGTAGAATCACAATTCCATAAAATTTCAATTATCTGTGAAAAAAAACATCGTATAAATTATCTCAAATATAAATAATAAATATATTGCGTACTTTAATATATACTTTGTGATTTTTAATTTCACGCAAAGAAAATTCGCCATGCCGCAATCCATTCTTTTCAAAAAAACATATTTCATGTTTATCAGAAGATTTCTGATTTGAGGCTATTAAATTACCTGCTGGCCTACACAAAACTTTATTAAAATGTGAAAAAAATAAAATAAAATAAAGATAATTTATACCTCCACGAAAGAACATGCCCTAATTTATCGACAGGCTCACTGGTAGACTGCAATATTCCTTCCCTGTTATATACACGTATTACCCGAAGCCCTGACATTTATGATATAGTAATTGAATAAAGTTGATAATTTTTCAAAATTATATCAAACAGTTTCTAGTCACCTTTGTTGGTATCGACAACAGAGCAACAAAACATGCTACCGTCACCGCACCAAGAAACACGTGGATGGAAGTCGTCATCTTCCGATAGGGTAAAATTAGGTGTATCAACTACTTTTTGAGCTGCAGTTTTTCCTTCCGATCCATGGAATTGTGTTTCTTTTTTACCCCACCCAACACTTATGCTAACAGCTAAGAATAAATGATTGCTTTAAGAAAGGATCATTGCATAGTGTGCAAAAAATAAGGAATAATTTACTTACCTTCGCCCAGCTCTTCAACATTAACAGGAAACTCTGTTATTACATCAAAATCCTTGGTCATTTCCAGGATTGTATCATTCCCTAAAATATTAATATTGTTAAAATACAAATATCGGGATGCGGACTACTAGGATACCTTATCTTACCAGTTACAAAGATGACCAATTCTTCATCTGGGCTCCATTCCATACACTTAATTCTTGATTCTATATGTCCGACAGCTTCAACCTATAATTATAGGTATAAATAATAACGCCAACTCTGTATGAATAATTAAAAGACTTACCATCTCTTCGCAGCCTTTCGCCGAGTCCAAATGGACAAGAACTATATCACCATTACCAAAAGCTATGCATATCGATTGAATATCTATCAAAAACTTTATTCCTTTAACAATCTCATCCAGATCATTAGAAAAACCATCATTCGGGAAGAATGTAATAGAAGAAACGTCGGAATTTTGAGTCTACCTTTCAAAAAATTAAAGTAAATCAGAGAAAAAAAACTACATATGCTAGTTGACTTAAGTTATTAAAGATAATCATCTAATTTGATTAGCAATGTCACCTGTACTAAAGAATATTGAACAAGTTCGACATTAGACTCTGAAAAGCGGACGAAATAAATGTCTCCATTCTCTGGATTAACTGTATGTCGAGTCCTTTTTAACTTAAGATCAGAGCTGCCAAGAGAAGCAGTGAATTGTGAAAGTAAAGTTAAACTTTTCATTTCCTGAATTAAAGGATCAAAAGGAAGAAGAATTCAGGAATTGGATGCATCATCATCATCAGCCCAGGATTTTATCAAATAATTTTTTCCGGATATAGTAACTGATCTGTCAGGTCACAATCCTCCAATAAAAATAAAAAATATTAAAGCGCAGAAGTGTTTTAATTATCTTAAGTATAATTCGAGCCAGTAAAACTAGCATCATTAATGTTGATTTTATTACCAATATTTGGAACGGCAAATATATTGTCAACTAAAAATTTATTAAAAACAGACCTAGAGCGGTTACTAAAACTAAAAAAATTAATACCTATCGCTATACAATACATAAAATCTCAAAAGCTGGATAATTTGTGTTTAGTGCACTAAGCAAAAAATGTCAGCTCCCAAAAACCTTTCCAAACCTTAAACTTAACCTCTTAAATAGAATTAAAAAAAAAATCTGTAAATGGAGCTTTTATTTTTATATGCTTAATAATTAAACTTCATAAGGTCTGATCTTCATAACTTTAAAAAATTTTTTACTATGCGGGTGGCAAAAATACCGTTCCTGATGGATCGTCGGTACTTCAGATTTATTTTATCGAATTAACTTTAGGGTTAGGGTCATCTTATATTAGGGTTAGGTAGGTTTTAGTAGTTACATATAAGCAAAATTGCCTTTCCATCATTTTAAATTAACCCACCAAGGTAGGTTTTGACTGCCGTTTTTGTATTTTTCGCTTTCTTTTTGTTTTGCTTCGCTCTCAAAATTCCATAATTTGATTGGTCGTATATCACGTGGTTCCTCACCGCTTTACCCGTTATTACTGCCAACCCGACTTAAAATTTAACACGTAACATAAAATTCAAAAAAAAAAAGAAAAATCAAAGAATCAGAAATAATTTGCATAGAAATTAGCTTTCAAAGAAAGAGAGCTAATAATTATTTAACCGAGTACAACCATAATTTTATTGTTAAAACTTCTTTTGCGAAATTAATTATGTTCTCTTCAAATTATGTAGATAAGATATTGTATTATTTTGAGGATCAACAAGGCAAGTCGAAATCAATGTTACGGATTAATTATGAGTATTCCACTAGTATTCCCATTATAAACTAGGGGTCTGCAAATGCCTGTGCCGGCACATACATAATGTTTGTCAAATTACTCGCCGAGTATTTGCTAAATACTTAATGAATACTTATTGATGTAATTATCATTCATACCCCCGATCGACCAATTGGAATGCAGTGACTATGAAACTACACTTTTTTCTTAACAAAAAAAATCCTTGCAAACTTTTGGGTTAGGAGTAGAGATGGGTAATGCATGCATGGTATGCAAAACATGCAATTAATTCTGGCCAGCATTAAGAAATTAAATCATAATTTTGGCCAAAACATGCATGCATGCAAAAAATGAAAAATCGCACTTTATTTTTTTCTCATAAATATATATAGGGGCTTTTCAGTAGAAAAGGGGTAATCTCTTTTTAAATCTGGTCAAATTGACCAGATTTATAAAGAGATTTCCCCCCTTTCTACTGAAAAGCCCATATATATATTCGCTGAGTTTCGTCACGAGTTTCGTCATTCGTCATGAGTTTCGCGATTCATCACGAGTTTGTCATTCGTCATGAGTTTCGTCACGAGTTTCGTTATTTCATTCGTCTAATTGAAGCTGCTTGACGAAACGGTTTCGTCATTCGTCTAGACGAAACTATTTCGTCATTCGTCAGGCATCATTAATTCAATCTTTTAATCTGACGCACAACATATATACACAAAAATTTCATCGATTCGTATCACACTTTTTAAAGAAATAGCTATGTTCAATGTGTATCAAGCAGTCGCAAATCTTGATTCAATCGAGGAAAGAACTGCGCTACGAGCTTTCTTCACTCAGAATCCAGAAAAAAGAACTGAAGCGGAACTCATCCTTCCTACATGTGGTAGTAATGAAGAGGCGGTTGCTTATTTAAAAGGTCTCTTAAAAGATCTCTTAAAATCTGGCATATTCTCTCTTAGCCGTGTCATATTCGTCAATAATACCGAATACTTAACATTGGTTCCATTTTGTTAAGAACAATATATAGAGCAAATTAAAGAACAATATATAGAGCAAATTAAAGAACAACATGAGCAAATTAAGGGTTTGAAGTATGCATTATTCCTTTCTAAAACGGACAATACAAGAAAGTCTTCCTCTGTGTACAATTATGTGAAAGAGCATGGAGACGTACAAACTTGGGAAATCATGGAGGATAAGGATATTCATATAGAGCTAGAGCTTGGTCGCAGAGTATTTGCTAAACACCTTAATGCTCCTACACAAGGATTAGATGAAATCACGGTAAATCAGCCATTTTGCAAGAATGTTGTGAATGAAATCATAAATACGTTGTGCTTAGAAACTGAGCTGCTTGTACTTGGAGATTATGGCAGCAGGCAAGAAGGTGAAGTTTACGCTGATATCATAATTGGCCATACCAATTACACCCGAAACTTGACTAATAGCACAAATAGCCCACCTGATTTATCAAAAGGCTTGGGTTGGGAAGTCAAGAATGATTTAACTAATAACACAAAAGTAAAGGACGGGAAAGGTCAACTAATAAAATATGCCAGGAAATACCTTACAGCAGAAAGTCCTCAATCAGACGTTTTCTATGGATGTTTAACTGATGGGAAACTTTGGCAATCCAATTATTAATAGATGATGATGGTACCCCAAAAACGAAGTTTGAGCAAAGTTGCAATTATGAATGGAGTGAACTCACGGCTGCAATTATCGCCGGCCTAATTGATCGTTATTATTATCTCCTGATAAAGAGAAAGATGAGAGCTGCTGGCGAGAAAAAAGTGTCTCAAAATAACGATTATACGTATATGTATAGGAATATTTCTTCTGAAAGTCTCTTGGCGTCCTTCATCGAAGAGGGCATTCATATCAGATTAAACTCTGGAAATTATATCCATGTGCAAATTATATCTCACCTTGGAACTGGAAGAAAGTGTATAGTTTTTTTGGCACAAGTACATGATTATGAAATAAAGGATGCCGTTTTGAAGGTAAATTAATCCTGAGAATGTCTCATACTGTGTATAATAAACTTACATTTTATATATCGATCAATTTTTTATCT
Source organism: Gigaspora rosea (assembly GCA_003550325.1). NCBI lineage: Eukaryota > Fungi > Glomeromycota > Glomeromycetes > Diversisporales > Gigasporaceae > Gigaspora > Gigaspora rosea. Next base: position 23,999 of record QKWP01001114.1, read on the forward strand.
GAAGATTGAAGTTCGCAAAAACACTGAAATCTCTCAAGTTTACAATGAAATATCAGCGTTGCAAGCACTGGGTGATCTTTCTTGCGTTCCCAAAATTCTCTTCGAAGGTTATACAAGGGAAGGATACCCGGCTTTACTAACCGATTTTGCGGGGCAACCCCTGGAATCATGGATTTCTGATAATGGTAATATAGATGATCGCACAATTTTTCAAATAATTCTAGATCTATTATCGTGCTTGGAGAAGATACATGCCGGTGGTTACACGCATGGAGATGTGGCCATACGAAACGTTATACAGAGAAATGGCCATTTCTATCTTATTGATTTTGGCCTTGCAACTCTGTTGCAACTTCACTACGATCCATGTCAAGCAATTATTCAGGACTACGGCAGATTATGTCAAATAATTGGAATTATTAAGTTTGGAAAGAAAATGTCGTTGTTGGAACTAAAAGATAAATTGAAGGGAGAGCTTAGACTATTTGTTGAATCTGTCGAGGATGCAAGTAAGTGGGAAACAACTAATGAAGAGAAGTGGTTAGAAAAGTTTTGGGCTAAAGTTAAACAATTTTATGAGAGAGATTATCACTTGCCTAGAAGCACGTTACTGGATATAACGGAAAATAATATTTTGTAAATTTGTATAAACTTACATAAGTTTGTGATCGGAGAGCCATTGCAAATTTATTTTTAATGATTAATAATTAAACAGACTAGAATGTCAATTTTTTGCTTGTAAATTTTATAATTGAGATTTAGTTGGCCAATGTTCTTTTGTTCTTCTTGAAAAGGGCCGAGAAGGTCTATAAGCAGGGTTGTGAATAGACATAGTCTAATCAAAAATCCAATTGTCTAATTGCCTGATGGTCTAATTGCCTAATGGTCTAATTGTCTAATGTCTACAATTTGGTTTAGAATAGACAATGTCTATTTAAATAAAAATTTATTAGACAGTATGTCTATTCATAAATTAACTTGTCTATTGGCCCATTAGTCTAATTTAGTACTTATATTAGCCAGATCATAATTTCTGAAATTAACCAATCAGATTACTTTAAACTATATTTATTTGTCTATTGTCAATGGCTTTTATTAGACATCATTAGACCATTAGACTGTCTATTGAGTCTATTGGCTTGTCTATTATCTTTTCACGATCCTGCTATAAGCTTTTTAATAGTATTGGCAAAATTAAAATAGAACGTATTAGGTCATTTCCAGCGAGGTTTATTTTAATTGTCTGATGGTAATGTTGACCGTGTCATTGCTGGAGTCCTGAGAACAGAGCGAAGTTCGATATTACTGCGCCACATTAGTGCGCATTAGTGGATGCGCGCCCAGATTTTTTCATTTTTTGTGTATTAAAATATAATAATAAAGTTTTAACTATAATAGTATTTAATACATATTTTTAATATAAATGCTGTGTCTGCTCATTGAATAAAATTAAATTGCCCCCTCATCTTCGGCACTTCGTGCTGAATAGCTAAGATATTGCTGTATGAAATTTGATTGGTCGATTTTAAGCACCGAAAATGACTAAGGTATTGCTGTATGCAATTTGATTGGTCGATTTTAAGCACCGAAAATGACAAAGTTGATGGTGTTCTAATGCTAGTAAAGCGCGATATTACTTATCCAAATCCGGGGACGTCTAAAGCGGAACAAATCCTTATAATATATATTTTATTGAATTAACTTAAGGGTTAGGGTTATCATAGAGTTAAGGTTAGGTGGCTTTTAGGTAGTTATATACAAGCAAAATTGCTTTCCCGACATTTTTAATTAATCCACCAAGGTAGGTTTAGACTGCCGTTTTTTGTATTTTTCAGATTTTTTGCTTTCTTGTTTTGCTTCGCATATAGCTAATGACACAGCATAGCCAGCATTATAGTTAAGGTTAGTGTTAGATTATGGAAATTAGATTGTGTCAGTAGCAATTCCCATTAAAATAATTTGGATAGCGTGTGAACACACGTGTACAAAAATTGTAAAATTTCAATGTTGGTTGACAGTTGGTACGTACTAGGGACCTCAGTTTTATGCGATGAGATGCGATGCGCATAATGAGCCAATTTTTAGCATCGCATATGCGAAGCATAATTTGGCCCAAAATCGCATAATAGTAACTAGTGCCTGTGATTGGTCGATTTATAACCAACCGATCAGTTTTTTTTATATAAAAAATTTTGAACGCAAATTTCAGAATTTTTTTATATATGCCGTTCCGACATATTCCGAGTAGAAAATCTAACAACGTAAATTATGTGAAGTTCTGAAAGAAATTGACCAATCCAAATTGAGTATATTTATCACGTGGTTAATGGAACGAAAAAAAACACATAATTTATGATTGTTTCGCATAATTCTGGGAACGTAAAGCATTAGCCGCATAATTTGGCCCAATCGCATCGCATAATTTGCATTTTATTTCGCATCGCACTGAGGTCCCTAGTACGTACTAAGATGTCCAGGATTATGCGATGCAACGAGGTAAATTATGCAGGAGAACTGAGGTTGATGCGATCGATTATGCGATTTTTATTATTGCTTCTATTCTTCAGAATTTTTCAGACACTTGCTGAAAATTTTACCTCAACTATGCTCATAATTTAGGTTCATTCATTTTCTACATCTGAACTTATCTTCTGTCACCCAAATTACAAATTAAGTATTCCGAATAGGGAGCTTTTAGGCATCTCCCGCGAAAGATATATCTCCCAACCAATCAAAAACGGCGAATATCACATGATACGCATTCCGTAGTACTACTCTATTTGTACTACTCGACCTTTATTTCACTGATCAACTTCAGACCCGATAACTTGTTTTTTAACTTTATTATATTAAAAAAAAACAAAAAAATTCGTTCCAATATCATACTACGTTCACGCACCCACAAGGCTAATTTATTTTAATTTATCATATTTACATCATACAGTATTTAATAAAAATGTTATCGCGTAATGATTATAAATTTTATTAAAAAAAAAAAAAAGCACGCAACAAAGTAAATCCAACAAACCCCAACTCAAAACCAACAAATATCGTTACATCAACGATAACATCAAAACAACACCGACTTTACTAATACTTAGTGCTGATTCCATATCGCAATGCATGCAACAAACATCGACAAACCCAAAAACTAGCGAATATCAGCACATCAACAATAACATTGACAACAGCAATTTTACCAAAACTTGGTGCTGATTCCACATCAAAAAACCTTAAAAAACCTAAACAAGCCAAAGAAGAGAAAAGAAAAGTTAGTAATTACCGGAGTATTACAAAAAAAAATAAAGAAAAAAAAGAAAACTAACTACTCACCAAGAGCCATGTCCCGGCAATTTCTAGACCCAACGAAGCAAAACAAAACAAGCCCCGTATAAAGAAAGGATGCCTAAAAAATGAAAAAAGATTAGTAAAGAACTAAAACATCAAAAACGAATTCACAGTGGAAAAATGCACATGGCCATTTATAAAACGAAACGCCAGAAAAAGTTTCACAAAAACACTAAAGAAAATCTCACAAAAAAGTTGGAAGATACGCAAGACCACCTCATAGGATCATTTTGCAAGACCACTCACTAATTACTAGCGATGCAAGATCAATTCACAAAATCTAATGGCAGTGCAACACCAACAACAACAAGACATTAGCAACGAAAAGACACTAGCAATGACAAAACACCAGCGACGACAAGATATTAGAGACGACAAGACACTAACGACAGCAGTGACATCTATGGCAAAAGTGACAAACTAAAAAAAAAAAAATTAGTAAACAAGCGAAAAAAAACAAAATACTGTAATAAAAAAAAACAATAATTATCAATCTTTGATAATCATTGTTTATATAAAGGGGTGTGGGGATGAACCAACTCTTGATCCGGCATCAGTACTCTGGGTAGGAGATATATCTCCCAAGGAGATATATCTCTCGCGGGAGATGCCTATAATTTCCTTTTGAAAATAAGCTACTTTACGATTTTTTATGTAATTTTTTGGCCAAAAAAGGTATCTTAATTTTGAAAACATATGGTATAGATAATCAAAAATCACTTCACTTTAGCCAACCTCTATTTATAGTAATTTTTTGCTTATTTTGAAATTTTTTTTGCAGATCTTTTTATTTTTAGTAATTTTATAATAAATCTGACCTATTTATGCATATTTTAGAATCTTGCTTGAGTTATATGCTTAAACTTTATCAAACATTAAGGGCGCTGACATTTATTAGGTAATATTTTAGGGGTGGAGTCAAGAAAAATCTTACCTTAGTTAAATTTGATTGGCTAAAATTCTATTTATAGATCTTACCTGGGGTGGGGGATAAGCCCCTATAGTAAATGGATATTAGGTAATAAATGTCAGCGCCCTAACTTCAACACAAATTAAAACTAATTAGACTTAATTTGATTTTTTAACCATAGCTCTTAACTATACTTTTGACTTGAAACTAGTTAGTTGCAAGTTATAGTTTATATGGGCTAGTACAAAAAGATTTGTATCTCAAATAGCTCTGATTAAAATATTTTTTGTACAAATTAATTTTTAATTTTTTTTAATTTAATATACTTATTAGGTTACCAAATTAATAAAAATAAAATTATTTTGATTATTTTATTGATAAAATAAAAAAAATTTATTAATAATAACTTATTTAAAAGAGAATTTCTATTTGTACACAGTGTATTTAAATACAGTTACACAAAATATAGAAAAATGCAAGTTGCAGATCAATTTTGTACAACAAAAACTAAGCAATAAAATTTAATTATATCTTTAAATTTTGCTTATGAAACTATATTTTAATAACTAAGAAAAAAAATTCCTTGCAAAATTTTAGTATAAAATAAGCCCTGTCCCATTCTAGGCCTTTACCCTAACCCTAATATAAATCAAAATTTAATTTTGTTTTTATTAAAAATTGGTTTAATTTATATATTACACAAATAACTGTGTATAAACACACTGTGTACAATTAATTATTTTTTATTTAAAAGTATTTACTATATAATTTACTATAGTAATTTATATATACGTGTATATAGTAAAAAAAAATCAAATTACCTTACTTTAAAGCTTAATTTCTTCACAACTAGTAATTCAATTTTGCTCAAATTTTAACTATATTTTTATTATATACACATTAATGCACTGCATAGTACAAGCTTATAGAACTGTATATTGGTTGTAAAATTATTTAAAATATCTTTTTTTTAAAAAAAAATTTGTTTTTTTTTTAAATACAGTGAATTGTACATGCTTAATTATTAAAATAAAACAATGTTAAAACAATATAAATAATATAATAAGTTATAATAAGTTAGATTAAAACCTATTTTATTTGATACTAAAAAATTTTTAATAATTAATCATGAAAATAAAAATTATTTTTTAGTGTCAAAATTATAAAATTTTTTGAGGTACAAATCTTTCTGCACTGGTCTATATCCAAATACAAATTAGTTATTGTTAGTATAAATAATTTTATTTAAATTGTTAGAATTTATTACTATATTAAAATAAAGTAGCTAGTATATAAAAGAATTTATTTATTATTTTTGAAATTAATTAGGGGAGTAACAAAAATCAGGTGATTTTTTGGGGGGGAGGGAGGTAAAAAAAGTTGAAATTATATATAAGAACTTGACTATTTATATATTAAGAAAGGGGGGTAGGCCTCTAATAAAAAATAATCAGGTGATTAATAACACTGCCCTTAATATAATATAGTATATTGCTTTGTACTATTACAATAGGAAGGCCTTCTAATTTTCTTTACTATAACAACGATGTAGCTATAGAAATTCTTTATCAGTTTATAGCAATGTTCAAAAGGTAAATATAATTTTTTGGTTTGTAAGAAATTGTACTTTCTCTAAAGGCAGTTCATAATGGTATTTGTATTTAATAATAGTTTCTTTATTAATAATAGATAATAGAGCTATTTTTAGGCTTTTATTTCTAAAAAATTCTATTACAAAATATATAATAAATATAGAAAAGTAGTGAGTTTTGGTCTACTTTAACTAAAAAAAATTCTGTGTTTTTAAATATATTTTAAAATAAGCACTATAAGTATTAATTTATAGTGATGAGCAAAATAAGTATATAAGTGCTATAAGTAGTATAAGTATTATAAGCAGTATAAGCATTATAAGCAATTTAAGTATTATAAGCAGTATAAGCATTATAAGTAGTATAAGCATTATAAAGGTATAAGTGTTATAAGTGATATAAGCATTATCCCTTAAACCGTCCATTTTAGCAGGCAAATTTGCCCGCTAAAAATTGGTTGCGAAAAATAAATACAATAAAAATTTTTTTTATGAAAATCTTCACCCAAATAAGCTAGACAAACTTCTGAGAGTTCGGGCCAAATAGAAATCACATGGTCAGGCATAACGCATGCCTTTTTTATCCTAAACAAAAATGCGCAAATTTAAATTACGCAAAATACGCCACGCCGAAACTGTGAATTATTCTGTGTAACTCAAAATTTTGGGTTGTCCCCAGCCGATTTGACCCTAAGTACTTAACCGAAAAAAAACTTAGTGAACACGATTTACACAGCTAAACAATAAAATATCATCATATTATTAGAAATATACAAACTCAATTATGAGCATAATTTATGCATTCTCAAGTACTTCAATTAATTAAAATTCGGGTAAATTAATTTATTGGCAAGAAAAAAAAAGAATCAGTAAAAGGAAAAAAAAAAAAAATTCCAATCTGCTTCTTATTTATATAAAAAAAATAATCGCATAATTAACTATTTTCAAATCAAGATTGCATCACGATGAAAAGTTTATTTAATAATATTAAGTTCCCGTGACCCATAAATTTAATTAAAATTTAAGATCATTAAAAAAAAAAAAATTGTATAAAACTAACAATATTTAAAGGCTCATTTTGTTTAAAAATTCACTTTATTTTACAGTGTGAAACTCAATAAAACAATTCCGTTTTGTATTACAACATAAAGGCACATTACATGCCACGCACCAAACCTGACTCTGGTGAGGTGTTTTACGATCCATATCCAATTTTTTTTTACACGCCAGCCACGCACACCATTGACACCCTTCTCTTTGTTTCT
>QKWP01001114.1:35135-47604 GCA_003550325.1 Gigaspora rosea
AAAAAAAAAAAAAAAAAAAATAAAATTAAACGAGCGTCGTTACGTAACGAAGTAACGAAGCCACCTCCACCCACCCATCCACTGCGACAATGGACAGCGAAAAAACGGCTCATTAAGAGCAAAAAAAACGAAAACGAAAACGAAGAATCCTTGGAAGAACCACCGAAAACGACAAACCCACAAAAAGACCATGAAGAACCTACTGACGCGAAAAATAACGAATTAACCGGCGTCAAAGCTTACTGGAAAATTAACGAAGAACTTACCCGAAAAACGACGAAGAATTTACTGGAAAAAGAACCCATCGAAAACGAAGAACCTACTAAGTGAATACCGAAAAACGAAGGACCCAACGAAAAACGAAGGAAATCCCACTGAAAAATAATGACGAACTTGCCGGAAGAACCCACCGAAAACCAGCGAAGAACCTATTAACCCTACGAAAGAACAACTTGGCGGAAGAACTTAATAAAAAAACCTACCGAATCACCAAAATCCAAGCACAACTTCACGAGACTCCAACTACGACGGCGCCAACGACGGCACCAACAAAAGCTCCAGTGTGGCTCCAACGAATACTCTAGTGACAACTCCAGCGACGACTCCAGCAACGACTCCGACTCCAACGAAGATTCAAAATAACTAAAAAAAAAATATCACGTTAAAAAAGAAAAAAAAACAAAAAAAAATTAAATACAAAAAAAAAAACAGATCATCTATATGATCGCCAATCTAAAAAATGATTGGTCAATTATATAGGATTGCCATGGTGATGGGTCGCTATCTATAATTTTCCATATTATAATACCAAATTTTATTTAAATATTTTAAATGATTAAAAAAATAGATCAGAGGTATATTTATAGTAATTTTACAGGCAAATTTGCCTGTGAAGTAGTACAAACTAAGGGATGGTTACACAAACATTTGAAAAATTTTATTTTGTACTCCTATGTTGTTAATCTACAAAAAAGGTGAGTTTTTATTGGTGCAGCATTAAAATGATCTGAAGTTACACAAAAATTGTGAAAATCTAGCCTGCATTATGTTAAGGCCTTAAAAAATTAGGGTAAGGGTTGGGCCACATTATAAAATTAGGGTTAGGATTGGCCCGTATTATAAAATTAGGTTAGCAGGCCTACTATTAGTTATCAAAATAAGACTTGTGTAATGTTTACACAGTAATAGCGTGAATAACTGTTAATCTACAAAAAAAAGCGAGTTTTTATTGGTGCAACATGAAAATAGTTCAAGGTTACACAAATTTGCAAAAATCTGGCCCACATTATGTTAAGGCCTTAAAAAATTAGGATAAGAGTTGGCACGAATTATGAAATTAGGGTTAGGGTTGGCCCGCATTATAAAATTAGGTTAGCAGGCCTACTAGATTACCAAAACAAGAGTTGTGTAATGTTATACATCATTAACGGTGCAAATTGACTGTTAATTTACAAAAAAAGGTGGGTTTTTATTGGTGCAACATATATTACCATGGTGTAAATAGAAAATGTTGATTGATGATCCAATGTTACATGAAATCCATGGTGATAATAAATATTTTTAAAAAAAAAGTAATTATTAATAAATTTTTTTATTTTATATATCAATAAAATAATTAAATAATTTTATTTTTAGGAAAAATAAAATGGCGATCCATTGCCATGGAGACCCCTATATGATCGACCAATCATTTTTGAGATTGGCGATCATATATAAATAATGATCATCATTTGATAATCATTGTTTTTTTTCTAGGCCAGATTTCTTTTTTTTGAGTTGTCTTGGAGTTTTTGCTAGAGGTTTGTTTTTGCTTGTTCGAGGTTTTTTCGTTTATTTTTTTTATTTATTTTTTTTTGTTGTTTTATTTAGAGGATCGCTAAAGCAGGGTAACTATTAACATGACGATCCAGGGACATGCAGTCAATTGTTATTAGTCACATGATCGACATGTTAAACCGCCCAATCAAAATCCATCATAATAATTGATTTACTATAAATTTTTTTTTAACTTTTATAATTACCAAAGTATAAATTTCCCGTAGAACAGTACTTTAAAAAAACAGATTTTGGGCAAAAAAACTTGTAGACAAATAAAAAAAAATTATCCTGTTATGAATTGTGTATGTATACTCTATTATTTTTTTTTACTTTTTGCGCACATATTTTTGTTCTTTAACGATAGAAAAAAAATTTTTTTTTAAATCAAACGTTTCTAAAACTTTAGTAATTACCGGCCTAAAATACAATAGAAGTTCTCTGCGAGAATACTAATTATAATAAAAAAAAAAAGAACTTGTGGTGAGCTTGTTTTGAAGTGGTCTTTGGTGAGTTATAGAGCAAAAAAAAAGAAGAGGACAAACGAATAGATTCAGGGAACTTACAATAATGTTTTTGTAGCGGACTCTTATGAAAAAAACTCTACAAGTGGCAAACAAGCTTATACATATAAAAGAACTCTCTACAGACGAGTGAGTTCTAGCTAAAGAAAATCCTGTAGCAAATAGCAAACGAATAGGTTCTGGCTAAAGAAAATCTAGCAAAAAACCCCATAGCAAACAGCAATCCGGTTACAATAAAACCTCGCGATAAAGAAAAAATAAAAAAAAACTAAAAAAAAATAAAAAAAAAACTAAAAAAAAATAAAAAAAAAACTAAAAAAAAATAAAAAAAACTTAACAGGCTTGGTCAATTATAACTACGTGGCCACTATCACAGCAATGTCAACCATCTGAGAACGTTTTTTTAATGTGAATGAAACGTTTGAGCTTTCTACTGAGAACTTTAACAAGCAGTGGACTTTTGTTGATAATTTTTGGACAAGATACAATGGTTAAGGGAGCGCCATTTATTATCTGATTTTTTGCTACTAAGAGGCTACCTCCCCTACCCCCCACCTGATCGTCAAATACTGTGATTTGATTGGCTAAAATTATTAAAATTTTAAAAATTTTTAAACTTTAATATTAAATAACTCTTGAACCAGTGATCCGTTTTGGATGATTTTACTACCAAAATGTTCGCCTCAATAAGACGATTCCAACGAGCCTAAAATCATCAAAATCAAATCACAGGATCCCAAGATCGTTATAGATTTGTATTGCTTTAATTTATTATTTTTGTATATATTAAAAATTATTATTAAAGATCTTATAAACTTTAATATTAAATAACTCTTGAACCAGTGATCCGATTTGGATGATTTTACTACCAAAATGCTCGTCTTAATGAGACGATTCTAATGAACCTAAAATCGTTAAATTCTGATCACGGGATCCAGAGATCGTTATAGATTTGTATTATTTTTAATAGATTATATTAAAATAACACAAATCTATAACGATTTCTATTAGAATTTAACGATTTTAGGTTCATTAGAATCGTCTCATTGAGACGAGCATTTTGGTAGTAAAATCATCCAAATCGGATCACTGGTTCAAGAGTTATTTAATATTAAAGTTTATAAAATCTTTAATAATAATTTTTAATATATACAAAAATAATAAATTAAAGCAATACAAACCTATAATGATCTTGGGATCCTGTGATTGGATTTTGATGGTTTTAGGCTCGTTGGAATCGTCTCATTGAGGCGAACATTTTGGTAGTAAAATTATCCAAAACGGATCGCTGGTTCAAGAGTTATTTGATATTAAAGTTTAAAAATTTTTAAAATTTTTAATAATTTTAGCCAATCAAAAGTTATCTGCTATTAGGACCTGATAATTTTCTGACCCTCCCCCCCTATCCTAAAAATCAGATGATAAATGGCGCTCCCCTTACATATTAGATAATGGTGATGAACATAAGGCTTTCATTTGTCGACTTTCAAAACCTAGGGAATCAAGCAGAAGAAATGAAAATCTCCCTTCTAAAAACTTTCGTATTACTTGGAAAGACCCGCTATTAATTGTGGCGCTAAAATTCGAATAACGTGGTTAGTGGCATCAAATATGATTAGAATTAAGAGGGTAAGATAAGATAGTATATGAAAAAAAATTTAAAATTAAATTGTATATACACCAGGACCCCAAAGAACTCTGATATAACTCAAATCCAGACTCAAAATTTTAATATAACTCTATACACTTAATTTTATTAAAAGCTTTATACAAAATTATCATATAAGTTCAAATTTTACTATAAGGGGAGTAACAAAAATCAGGTGATTTTTTAGGGGGGGAGGGGGTAAAAAAAGTTAAAATTATATATAAGAACTTGACTATTTATATATTAAGGAAGAGGGGGGGTAGGTCTCTGATAAAAAATAATCAGGTGATTAATGACATTGCCCTAACTTATACAATTTCAGATTTGAGTTTATATAAAAAAAAATATTATATCAGCAAATTTATAGTAGTGCAATCTCATCGAGACGAATTGAATGGTACCAAAATCATTAAATTTAGATCACTGAGCACAAGATATTAATAATTTTATAATTTTTATAAAATCTTAACGATCTTGATAACCAGTAATCCAAATTTGATGATTTTGGTACCATTCAATTCATCTTGATGAGATGGTTCAAATGGTACAAAAATCTCCAAAATTGGATCATTAGATTACAAGATATCTACAAAAAACGTTTGTAACGCAATTTATACTGTATAAAGATTTTTATATAAAATTGTGTTACAAAAGTTTTGCGTAGATATCTTGTGATCTAGTGATCCGATTTTGATAATTTTGGTACCATTTGAACCGTCTTATCGAGACGAATCAAATGGTACCAAAATCATCAAAATCAGATCACTCATATGGGTGGATTTTGGAAATTCGAATATGTCACATGAATTTGAAGATCATATTCGTGATATCTAAAAATAGATTAACCAATAAAAAATTTTTGGATAATCATAGTAAATTTACACATAAACATATTTGATAGAACTTAAATGGCTAATAAATGCCAACTTTGTAAAGAAATTTTTCCTTCACGTAAAAAACTTGTGATTCATGAGAGAGTTAAGCATCGGAATAACAAAATTATACCTCACCGTTATTTACTTATCCAACCTCCTCTTGAACAAATCACATTTTATCAGGATGCGTTTATAGTTCTTATAAAAAAACGTTTTGTTTTAATAGACATTTAATAGGCGCAAAACAAGTTTCAATTAATGCCTTTCCAGAAAATATATTTGTTTACCTTTTTGAGAGTGAGCCTTCTTTCCGGTATAGTTCTGTGCAACGAAAATATTCTTGTTCATTTCAGGATGAAGCTAGTGAACAGAGGTTGAAGCAATTGGTCAATTACGACTATTGGAATGTTCGACAAGACCCGAAATTAAAGACTAAAGGTTACGTTTTGTTTATGGATAATGAGAGCTCCTATGAAGTTACCTTTAGTTGGTCACAATCAGAGTTAAAAGAGAATCATCGTATTTTTCAATGTGGGACCGCTACTTGTAAATTTGTATCAGACACAGGAGACTTTTCTGAACAGTAAGAATTGAGATCTATTGGCAAACAGCTTTTGGATATTTATTTTTTATTTTTTTTTGGCTTTGACAGTCTCGTTGGTGCTTTATTTTATATAATATATTATAATACTTAAATACAATATTACAAATTTACTATACTACAAATAAAAAGCCCGGCATCATCCAGTTGCTTCGCGAGTACCTAGATGCGACCTGTCACACTGGCTTACGGGTAAACCAGGTTTCTGTGTCAGCTCTGTCAAAAACCAAACTATAGTGGCTTGAAACCACTTTTAATATACTTCTCTATTGCCTTTGTCCAAAGAGAGTCAACTTCTCTTTTCCTTGATGCTTTGGTGTTTCTTTCATTAGCAACATTTCGCTTTGGAATACTTAGTGCCGCAGCATTCTTCTTTTTGTCTTTACCCGAAGAGAAAGACCTTTTCATGCTTCTTGTGATTCCTGATTTTTTTTCTCATTCTGCGACCCTTGTACACCTTTCTCTCCAGATAGAATCATAAAAGCCGTTCCACATTGAGAAAAGAAAGATCTTAGTAACGATTCTTAGATTTCTTCGCCTGATTCCTCTGGTCTCCAAATCTTTAAAAATACTCTCTGGTAGCAACCCCTTGGCTAGATATACTCTACGCAGAGCTTTCTCTTTATCACTAAGCTTCATACCAAAAAGGATTTCTCTAAAGTCTCTTAAAGGCACCAGACTTCTTTCATCCGTCGAAAGCTCCTTCCAAGCCACCTCTGAGGCCACTGTCTCAATATTCTGCCATGTCGTCCTCAGGCTCTTGCAAAACCCAAGGTGTTCAAGAGTTTCCGGCAAGTTTTCACTGCACAGCTTGCAGCTAGTATTCTTGTAAATTTCTGGTCTTCGTCTACCTAACTCTTGCAATAATGGCAGCTTATCACACAAAACTTTCAACCAAAATGCTAAACTTTTACCCTTTGCTATTGAGTTACATTTTACTCTTGATGTTTCTTTTAGGTGCGACCAAAATAATTGCCAATGAAATAACTCCTTACTATCCTCTTCTCGCTCAAGACTTTTGTAAATACCCGAGGCCTTCCATTCTGTACTAATTTGGGTATTTTGTATTCTTTTGATAAAAGATCTTATTCTCGTTTCTACTACGTAGTTTTTTCAACTAAGACTGCATGTTAACCAGTCATTCGTTTCTGGTATAATATCTACCATCACGCCCTTCTGGCTCCCTTCTTCACAAGAAAGTCCGCCCTGTCATTCCAGAAATTGTTGTCATAGCTTTTGACTTTAATAAGCTCCAATTTAATCTTCTTTATTCGTAGAAGGTTCTGAATCTTCATCTGCACATCATAATTCTTGACTTTACACCATTTCGAGATCGCATTTAGGTATCTTTTCCCACCTCTTATACATTCAATTGCGACAGCACTATCTGTATGAATTAAAACTATACTATTAATAGAAACCATTAGCAGAACCAACCAAATAGCCACTAACTCTGGCTTTGAGGATGAAGGCCAGTTTTCCAATTTGGCAAATCTCTCCAAAAAACTTCTTGACCCTTCTCTATCTGTCTGAACCCAACCTGCACCCATAACTGAGATATCCTCCTCTTTAAATAAAGAACCGTCTGTATAAAATATAAATTCACCCTTCTCTTGATCTAGATTGAATCTAATCTGTTCATTTAATAAATCTCTTAAGCCCGGTTCAAATCTCTGCTTATTCAGTATTTCTAGTTTTCTTTGTTCTACTGGTTTTAACCGCACCAACTCTTCACTAGCTCTCAAAGCAAGTTCCTTCTTAACTTCACCTCTTTTCTCTATAAAGTCTTCGAATATCAGGACTATCCTTTTGCTTGATTTAAATGTCGGTATCAGGAGCTGGGTGATGATGTCTTCGTTACGTACCCACTTCATACACTTGAGCTTCTTGTTACCTTGTTCGTATTGGAAGTTAAATTCCAAAAAAGACACCTCTATATTTTCTAAATTTATACTATAACACTTATGCTATGAAAGAACTCTTTTATATCCCTTCTTGATAACTCTGTGCACTTCACCTGGGTTCTCCTTATCCTGGAGCAATATCCACTCTTTGCGCCTATCATCACTAGAAATTAAGCTCCGGTTCATAGCAAGCCTTGGAATTCCCTGAGAGCGAGCCGTAAACTCCCCTTTTAATGCTTTTGGCCCGTGATTTTGGAGAACCTCCCCCTCAACTACAGCAAACCATTTCGCTTTCCTTCCTTTTCTACTAGAACCCTGTGCTAGCATAAGTTGCTACCACGATATTAGGCTTTTCCCGTCTTTGGTAATGAGTTGATTAAAATAGAAGACGTTGTGTTTTTTGAGCTCTTTAGTTAGGCCTAATGCATCTGCCTTTTTTAACAGAGCTCTGATTGTGACACCCGACCCTACAAAGTTCCACTTCTCATTATTGAAATGAAAATTCAGCCCTAGCTCCTTTGCTTTAAGCAGAATCAGACATAACAAATTACTTTTCCACGATCTATACAGATCCTGCATAGTAGCATTATCTTCTATTTCTTTTGTTAGGCCGGCGTTGAGGTAACCCTATTTAATTCTAATTCTTGCGAGACCAGATAGAGGGTCTCCTGGTTCACTTGCTTATATAAAGCTACAATTTGCCTAGCTGCCAGTTCATGATCGAGGCGTCGGCAGCTACCGAGGTCCTTGTGTATAATAACAAAGTTACCTACGGACCTTTTAACACCAATTTTGTGTTTAACAAGTTTCAAAAAGGGCTGTTGTATTTTCTTCAGGTTCTCTGGTGATAATCTTGAGACCTGGAGCATATATGTCAGCTTCGGTAAAAGAAACATATTATTAATATAAGCACATTGGCTAGGCGTGATATATTTTTTTTGAAGTGCCAAAGTAGCCTGCCATACTATTCCTTTTGCTCTATTCGTAACTAGCGTTTCTTTTAGATTGTATCCTAACCATACCCCTAACATTCTTATAAAAGATTGATTATCTTCGGGTCTAACCATATCCTTATTAACCTGAATGCACTTCTCCTCTTTATTTAAATTCGAGTTCCATACTAGTAACTTGGATTTACTTCCATTAATTTCAATATTATTAATTTATAAAATTCTTCTGCAATACGTAGAATTTGGCTCATTTCTTCTTTATTTTTAGCGATCCAAGAGGTGTCATCTGCAAAAGCAATAACTGTTTGCCTATACGTATGTTTGCGGTATGAATTCCTGGCCAAATCTGTTAGCTTCTGAACCTCTACTGTATATCCTAGATTTTTTTCTTTTTGAACTCTCACCAAAACAGTCTTTGGATTATAATTTACATAGTATTTAATTTAATTTTAAATTTTTTATTTTATTTTATAAGACCTGCTGTAGCCCAACCGAATGCACCAAATCCACTACAAGTCCATAAAGTTGATTTAAGCAAAAATTCTTTTGATTATATTCAAAGAAGTTATAGATTTATTTTGCCTCGTGTTCCTTTCCAACAAATAAATCACTAGAGGTAAATATATTTAACATTTAGACAAATATAATAATTATTATTCAGTTTTGATTCTAATAAAATTTATATTAAAAAGACTATACGAATTTAATATTCTGGTTCAGACCCGGCTGGCCAGCTAGCTTTTTTTTTTAATTTTTTATATATAGAATTTTTAAAATTTGACCCGCATGGCCTAATACAATCAGTAGTTAATATAGTCAATATAATCAATTAAAAAAAAAGTAGTATATAGATAGATATTTTCTTTTTGTATAAAATTATAGAATATCAAATAAAAAAGGATCGTTTTTTATTTTCAGAAGTTTGAAGGATAAATATAACTAGGCCTCCGCATGGGCCGGGTAGGGCCAGGTACTAGCCCTACTCGTTTATTAACGGGCTTAATCTCTAAGCCCTTACCCAAGGGCCCAAAATTGATATCCTAGCCCGGCCCTTAAAGCCCACAGGTACCCATGGGTACCCACGGGCTTAATATTAATATGTATTGGCATTCGCTATTGTAATGCTTAAAACTTACCCCGATTTGTTATACGAATTATGCGACTAATATAGGTTTAAATTGCATATTTTAACTATAAAAGAATAAGTTTTATATTTAAAAAAATTTTAAAGATCGATATATGAACAATATAATTATTATAATAAATAATATTTAATAAAATTACCTCATAAATATCTCTTGATAATTATTTGATTATTAAGTTTTTATTTTATAAAAATAATTACTTTATCATTATTTTTATTAATAACTAAAGGAATATTATTTTCTCGCAAAATTAATCATTTCTATGATTAGATCATTAAGCGATTTAACGATTGATACATGAATCGTTTCTATAATTAGATCGTTAAGTCACTTAATGGTTGATGCACTGGTACTAATGCATTTAGAGCCAAGATAATTGCCATTAAAATTCAAAATCCATATAGTGTTCTTGCAAAATGATCTGCTAATGTTTTTAAATCTTTAGAGTGGTGTTTTTGCAAAGCAGCAGACACTTTTTCTTTTTTCGATTTGAGTCAATTATGACAAAGATTAAAAGAAATTAGCGTAGTGCTCCTGAAAAGCCTATCTAAGATGTACCTCACGTGAGGCACAAAATCTGCAAAAACTTTATCATTTAAATTGTCATTCGTTAGAAGGTTTTTTTAATTATAAAATAATTTTTATTTTAATTATTTGAATAAAATAATTATGTATTATTTAATAATTCAAATAAAAAAAACCCCCTGAAATTCTTAATTATTTAAGTCAAATATGAAAACATTGCTTTAAAGTAATTTTGATCATGGCAAAAATTAAATAATATATAATATAATTAAGGATATCAGACTAATTTAAATCACACATGCAACTTCATACACCTTAACATATGAGAAGAAAATAAACTGACAATTAGAAAAGGCAAGTCCATGTGGCGAAAAAAGTGCATATATTACCAAACAAAAAGGGGCAGAAACTAGCCCAAGCCAAGGAGAAAATTTACCCATGATGCGTCATCACCCAAAGGAGATGATGGAAAATTAAAAAAAAACGGATACTACTAGTTGCCGAAATATTAATCTCAGAAATTCCTTTATACATACCTCCATCATCAACAGAAACACCAACCAGTCCTCTGGAACTCCTCATTCTTTACTAAAAATTAAACACACCACATGCAAAGTTGCATGATATAACCTTGCGTGAGTTGTGTGAAAAATACTAAGATTATTTCGCGCAAGGTATATCTCTAATCACAATACTGTAAAGTTCAGAATATTGAGATTGTGTACCTTTTATTGCCTTTTTTTTTATAGTATAAATGATTTTAATTTGAAGCTTGAAATAGTAGCCTTCCATTTGAAATTTCCTAAAGAATTTCTTCAAAGCTATGGAAGTCCTAAATCTATAAAAATTGAAAAAACTTAATATATACTAGTATTCTATGAGCAATTGAGTTTGATATTATAGGTGCTTCATTTATCTACTTTGATAGCCCAAAATCTGCGATTTTTTGTTCTTCCAAATACTAAATAATTAAAATATTTGTTAAATTGATATTCTAAATATGACGGTATATAAATTATATAGTATAAAAATCACATGTCAAATTATCAAATTATATATCAGATAAAGTCTTAATATACAAAAAAGGCGTTGAAACTATACTTTGTGATTATCGTAATGACGAACCGTACCTCTGCTATTTATTTTAATTTAATAAATTTTCCTTATTATTATTAATATACACATTTCGAAAAATGATTTCTGTAGAAGTATTGTTCATTAAATAAAAAAGCTGCTGATTTTCATATAACATCATATCGTAAACGACAGACTTTTTTTGTATCCTCTTCCCATAGTTGTGCCTCCAAAAAACAACCGAACCTAATAGCAAATTTATTAAAATCTAAAAATAATTTGGGCTTGGTGCTAAGAAAAGAATCGAAATTAACAAAAAATATTTCTAGACTAATTTAGAATCAAAGCACAAAAAAATTTGTTAAAAATTGTCAATTTCGACCCCTTTTTCAACATCTAGCCCATTTATTTCAAGTTTATTTACCTGCTTATAGTTTTTTTTCTATGCTCGAGGTAAAACAAATTCGCAAAGAGAGATCTTTTGCCTTTAATTGATGCATAAATAATGGAATATGCTTTGCAAATACATGCATATACGGTATGACGTCTAACTTTCAATAGAGGCCATGTTTTTGTGAAGAATTTACATCACCTTGAGATGGACGACAAAAGGTTCGAACCCAGTTTTCTGCATCAACTTTATATTGATCAATTTCTTGATCTGAAAGCTGTGGTTGTCGTATAATACTATATAATCTATAAATTCGTGCCACAATCGTTCAATATCTTCTCCTTGTGCACCAAAAATAAATCGTGATACTGGAAAATTTTTTAGCATTTTTTTTTTATCCGGGCCCATCAATGAGGTCCAATTCCATTTGTTACCTACAGATTTAAAAAATTCAAATTGAATTGAAAGTTCTTTAAATGCTGCTTCAATCTTTGGCTTAATTTGTTTTTCGAATTCTTTTTTTTTGATTAAATCGTTAAACAAACATTCTATTAAAACGTCTGATATACATAACAATAGGTGCAATTTATCAGGAATGAAATTATTTTGATCAATCGCAGGAAATAGAAGTGACTTTTTTTTACCCAATTAAATATTAAATTTAAAATTAATAAGTCTTATACAAAAACACCAGAGCATAAAATTAATTTTACTGTTATATGATTTTCATTAAAAAAATTAATACCAGTGCCACAAATATCAATTTCAACTAACTTTTGTTTGAGTATCATATTCGATCTTATGCCCTGTCAAAATTAGTTTAATATTATGCTTTGAAAAATAGTAATTTACTTATATTTAGAATTTCCAGTATTTTCCCAAATCCGATCCATATCCCATCGCGATTTAATATCACAATTACAATATAGGCAGAAATAATTGGCATTTGGGGCATTTAAACCCATTATTATGTACATGAACTTCCAGTCTCCACAGAAAAATAATTTAACGGGCCAA
>QKWP01001114.1:57224-96930 GCA_003550325.1 Gigaspora rosea
TTATATAATATAAATTTATAACTATTTTTAACTTTAACATATATAAAATATAATTTTTTATTAAGTAATCTAATTTTATTTTTAAATAAAGTTATTTAGCATAAAAAGTTATATATATTTTTAAATATTTTAAATTTTTTTAAAAAATATTCATTAAATTACTATATATAGTAATAAAATTACTATTTTTAGTAATTTATTAATTAAATTTAATATTTTAATTATTTTATTTTATACTATTTAATACTATAATAATTTTTTAAAAAATTTATAAAAAGTTAAAATAACATATAATTTTTAATATTAGTAATTTTATTTTAATAAAATATTAATTTTTAATATATAAAAATTGTAATAACAAATTTGTAAAAATTACTAATTTTGGTCTTGTGTAATATTGCACAAAT
This sequence comes from Gigaspora rosea, assembly GCA_003550325.1. Lineage (NCBI taxonomy): Eukaryota > Fungi > Glomeromycota > Glomeromycetes > Diversisporales > Gigasporaceae > Gigaspora > Gigaspora rosea. The sequence goes on from QKWP01001114.1 coordinate 57,632, forward strand.
TTGTGTAACTTTAATTATCTTGAAAAGTACTGCATAAAATTTTATAATTTTTTTTATTTAAAAGATATAGATTTAAAGAAATTATAATTTAATTTTTAGCTTAATATCTTACATATTTAACTCTGTATAAATTTTTAAAAAGTGTCCACAATAATATGGTAGGCCACTGTATTCGGTGGTTTTTATTTGGTCAATATGAAATGGAACTAAGCGATAAGTGTTTTTTTTGTTTTTTTGTTTTTTGTCTAACATGTTTTTTTAGATACATTTCATCGTTAACGAAGTTATAATTAAAGTTATTAGCCGTCGTCGTTGAAATTGTCATAATTGGAGTTGTTAGTCACAGAGTTGAAGTCGTGGGATTAGACATTTTTGACTCATTTTTTTAACTAATTTTTTTCCCTATATTTGGTGGTTTTTATTCATTTTTATTTTGAAAACGGTGTTTGACAGAACTAGGCGATGTGTTTTTTTTTTTTTGTCTAATTTTTTTTTTAAATACGTTTTATCGTCAATGAAGTCATAATTAAACTTATTAGCCATCATCATTGGAGTCATCGTAATTGGAGTTGTTAGCCACGTAGTTGAAGTCAAGAAATTAGATGTTCTTAACTCGTTTGACGCCTTACGGGAAACCAAAGTGTGGGAAGTATGGTTGCAAGGCTAAAACCTTAAGGAATTTGCCGAGGAGTAATTAGTTAGATTCTATTATGTACTATTTTTTTTTTAGTTAGATTCTTATTTTTTTTTTAATTAATAAATCTCGAATTAAATTCTTAAATTTTTTTTTTTAATTAATTAATTAATAATAAATTTCAAATTAGTTAGATTTTATCAAATATATATAATGATCAATCAAAATCGATCACGGGGTCGCTATAAAATAACACCCTTATTTTTATTATCCAATAATCTAATAAATATATTAATTAAAAAAATTAAAAATTAATTTGTACAAAAAATATTTTAATTAGAGCTATTTGAGGTACAAATCTTTTTGCATGCCCTATAATAATAATAATTTGTCAATATTGATAATAATTTTAAAATTCATAACAATAACAATAAGAAAGAACATGTAATTAATTAGCTAATTATTTTTTATTATAGGCCTACTCTTCTTCTCTTCTTTTAATATATATTTGGTCAGATTCTTTATATATAATTTCAATTTTTTTTTATCCTCTCTCTAAAAAATTATCTAATTTTTGATATCTTTTTAATGTAAAAAGAGTAAAGTACTTGAACAATTATTTTTCTAATCAATCAATAAAAAATTTCAACCAATAAATACAACACAATAATAAAAAAAGATCATCTAAACCTTGATCTTTTGTTGATTAGAATAATAAATATCTTTGGTTAGTTTAACTAACTTTTGCTAATAAAAAAATTTTTTTTTTTGTATTCAAAGTGTTCATTTTTAGGGCTTAAGAATTTTTATTCAAGATATCTAGAGCCATTAGTAACCCACATAGGGAATTACTGGTATTTGTTAGGGTGCCATTTATCACGTAATATTTTTTACTCAGTAGCTACCCCTATCCATGTATGGTGTGATCACTTTATCTAATTCTGATTGATTAATTTAATATAGAGACATGATCACTACCTCTGACCATGTATCCATAGTAAAAATCACGTGATAAATGGCATTACCCTTACAATGATAAGAATACAACTAGCCACATATACATTTTTGATATCTAATTTAAATGGTCCATTCTAAAGTTTTATACTAGCTACCATACCTGTAACCCAACTAAAGGAATTGCCTATTTAAATCTTCTGATTCCTGTTCTGTCTGCCAACCCATCTTGTATCACTGATACATTGTACTAAATACTAATTACAGTCAAACCCCGCAATAGTTATGTGCCAAAATCAGTCTTTCTATGTGCCTATTGCGAGATTGTGACTAAAGCGAGCTAAAATTTATATATAGTATATATAATTAGATAAAAAAATTAAGGTGACTATAGCGAGATTGTGACTAATGCGAATGTGACTATTGTAGGGTTATACTGTATCACCCTTAGGACTCAGCCAGATAATCCTAATACAGTTATTTGCAATAAAAAACTTGGTAGAGCGGTACCTGCCCCAATAGATATTCACCTATTATCAGGAAAATAAAAATATTAATAATCTGCAGTAATATTCAAATTTATCAAATAAGTGCAAAATTTTGTTTAAAAAATTGCAAAGATCATCAATATTTAAATTTTTGCAGTTCTTTGCCAAAAATCTGTGAAAATATTTAAAAAGTATAATATTCGCAGATTATAATAGAATCGGGAAATTAATAATCTGTAGTGATCTTCAAATTTATCAAATAAGTGCAGAATCTTGTTTAAAAAATTGCAAAGATCTTTAAATTTAAGATTTTTGCAGTTCTTCGCAAATTTTTTGCCAAAAATCTGTGCAAATATTTAAAAAGTATAATCTTCGCAGATTATAATAGGCACCACCTATTATAATCTGCGATAATCTCCAAAATTATTAAATAATCCCAAATTTTTTTAAAAAAAACTACAAAAATTTATAAAAAATTTTAATTTCGCAGATTTTTTAAAATTCGGGGCATATATACAATGGTGGGAATAAAACGGTTATTCCCACCACATTGCATAAATAAATAAATAAATAAACAAATAAACAAATAGTGTAAAAATACACGTTTTTTTCAGTTTTTTTTTATCGCTTTTTTTATTTTATTAATTTTTTATTTTATTTTTTTTTTTAATATTTTTTTATTCTTTTTAAAATTTTTTTTTTTAACATGGTTTTTTAAAAATTTTTTTTTAAACGGTTTTCTTTTTTTATTATATAATTTTAATTTATTTTTTTTTTATTTTTTTACCGAGTTTCTTTTTATTCGTTTTTTTATTTTTTTTTTTACTGTATAAGTTATATATTTTTTTTTTATCGTACTATATTTTGTTTTTTTTATTTTATTGATTCGATTTTTTTTTTATTGTTGTTTTCAATTTTTTTTTTTTTTNTTTATTAAGCTTTTCTTTTTTTTATTTATTATTTTATTTTTTTTTCGTTTATTTTTTAACGGTTTTTTTTTCGATTTTTGTTTATTTTTTTTTTAATATGTTAATTTTTTTATTTTATTTTAATTAATTTTTTTTTCATTTCGTTTTTTTTTAATTTTTATTTTTTTTATTTTATTTTTAAAATGTTTTTTATTATATTTTTTTAAATGGGGTTTTTTATTTTATTTTAACTTTTTTTTAGCTTTTTTTTATTGTTTTTTTTTATTTATTTATTTTATTTTTTTTAATTTTAATTAATTTGATTTTTTTTCGATTATTATTTTTTTTATTTTTATTTTTATTATTAATAATAATTTATTTTTTATTTTTTTTATAAATTTATTTTTTTTATATTGTATAATTTATTATTAATTTTTTTTTTATTATAATCTATTTAATTTTTTTAACGATTTTTACATTTACGATAATCGCCGGTTACACAAGATAAGCATAAAACTATTTTTTTTTTTACCGTATGATTTTTTTTTTACTAATACTATTCTATATTTCGTTTTTTTCCTTCCTTCACGGTGTTTTTTTCATAGTTGTTGTCACTTACGACATTGGTGCTTTTTCTTCGTCATTGGAGTCTCTTTCGCCGTCGGTGTCGTCCATTTCAGCGTTCTTTTGTATGGCATCTGGAATTCTTTCATCGTTGGTGGTGTCGAAGCTCTTTCGTTGCTGTTGTTCTTTCTTCCGGGTGTGATTTCACCTTGGAGCCGTCGTTAATGGAGGTTTCGGGTAAGTTTTTCATCTTGGTGTCGATTTTTTTTTCTTACATATTTACTGCTTCTCTTTCTTCCGGATTTGATTTCGCCGTTGGAGCTGTCGTTACTAGAGTTATTGGAGTCGCCGTTCTCTTCGTCTTGGGGCGATTTTTTTTTTCTTTTAATATATTTGCTTCTCTTTCTTCTGGTATGATATTGCCATTGGAGCTGTCGTTACTGGAGGTTTCAGGTAAGTTTTTTATCTTGGAGTCAGTTTTTTTTTCTCTTATATTTTTACTGCTTCTCTTTCTTCTGGGTTTGATTTCGCTATTGGAGCCGTCATTACTGGAGTTATTGGAGTCGCCGTTTTCTTCGTCTTGGAGGCAGGTGTTTTTTTCGTATATATTTGCTTCTTTTTCTTCCGGATATGATTTTGCCATTAGAGCTATTGTTACTGGAGTTATTGGAGTCGCCGTTTTTGGTGTGGCATTGTCATAGAGTTGTTGTGCTATCAATGTTTCATTGGAAATTGTGCTGTTTGTTGTTCGTTTTGTTGGGAATTTAGTAGTGTTTGTATGTGTCTTTATGGTGTTTGTGTGGTGTCTTTAAGGCATTTTTGTGGTGTCTTTTGTAATATGTTTTGTAGTTTTTTTTTTTTTTTAATAAAAATATATTATTTTCTATTATTTTTTGTGAAATTTATAATTTACTAATATAATAAATTACACTATTAAAATATATGAATATTCGAATATATTCTTTTAATATGATATATGAAAATTTAGCATTTAATATTTAGGCAAGTATATCCCTTAGATTGTAATACAGGCAAATTTGCCTGCGTATTTTAAAATTTTTAATAAAATTTTAAATATTGATTTTAGCCATATCTTTTCTAAGTAAAAAATATTCTTTAAGTTTTGTTTTAGTAACTTTGTTATAAAATTTTTTTAAAATCATTAGAAAACTTTAATATAATAAATGTTTAAAGTTCTTGTATTGGCATTTTTACTATTAAAATTTTTCTTTAGATTTTTTCAAATTTTATATGTTCTCGTCTATAAAAAAAATCTTTACTTCTAATACAAGTCTTAATTTTTACAAGTAAATCATTAAAGTTGCAATAATGAAAGTTGTCATCCTTTATATAAACTACAATATTGTCTTAAGAACTATAGTTCTAAAACTAAAACTAAATAAGATCGCAGAAAAATTGTAATAAAATTTTTTAAAAAAATTTTTTCTTAAAATTATCTATTTTCAGCTTATATGTAACTATAATTTATTTTCTTATAATATAAAAACTAATTTTGCAAAAAAGTAATCCTTATTTTCAAATATAATTGTACAAAGTTTTATTTAATTATTTTAGTATTTTAAAAAAGTAAATCAGAGCTAAAAAAGTGCAAAAACGCAGGCAAATTTGCCTGTGTTCTACTACAATCTAAGGGATAGTAATTTATTAAGATTTTTGATTGTTAATTGTTAAAGATCTGTGCAGAAAATTAAATCTGGCAGAAAATGAAGAAAAAATTTCTTTAACGATCGCTGGCAGGGGCGCAGATCTGCATTAATTTTTAATAATTGTTTTTTTTAAAAATTTGCACTTTCTCGATGCTGCACAGATTATTGAATTGAAAATCTGCACAGAAAATTAAATTTGCGCAGAAAATTAAACCAAATTTCTTCAACAATTGCCGGCAGGGTCACAGAACTGCATTAATTTTTAATAATTGTTTTTTTTGGAAATTTGCACAGAGCTGTACTAAAAAAACTCTCCTGATGATACTTCTGTAACTTGTATATTTACCGAGGCTTACACATGCAATCAAAAAAATATCCTGCAACTGCTACCATTATCTACTTCTGCTCTTGTAAGGTTTGATCCGTCCCAGTATCTACTATCACCTTTCTACTAGTCCTTTTCCGATATATTCCAAACTTCCAATCCAGTTAGTCCGAAAGAGTTAATCTATCTGATATAAGATTCAATTATGGTTTTTTTCCCTCTGGTACTTACTTCTGAAACATAGGATCTTTTCTTCTGGTGTGACTCTGGTAACCAAGTTGGTGAACAGGACCCCAAAGAACTCTGATACAACTCAGATCTGAGTTTGTAGAATTTTAGTAGTATTTTAGCCAAATAGATATATAAAATAGAGCAAAATTTGAAAATTTACTATATAAAAATGCAATGTTTGATGAATTTCTATACAAAATTTCCTTTTTTAGAATCATCTGGGTTCAGTGTTGGACTCGCTTATAAGTCCAGTAAAATTGAACTGGAACTGGACTTATAAATAGTCCACTGGACTTATAAGTCCAGTAGTCCAGTTTATAAGTCCAGTAAAGCAGACTTTTGGTCCAGAGCCCAACACTGTCTGGGTTGTATCAGAGTTCTTCGGGGTCCTTGGTAAACCCTCTTTTTCAAAAATCTTTTGTTATCTAAAGTTCTCTTGCTCTAGTTTTTGATACTCAGGTTTTAGTAGCACTATTAAAGATCTTTGCTACTTTCTTACTTGGAACTTGCCAAACAGGTTTTTGTTTCTCTAGGTTCCTTGGATTTTTCTGTGTAACAGAACACAATTACATCTAAAAGCTCCTATTCAAGATAGTTAACCAAGACTACAGGTAATGTACCTAACCAATTAATGAGAAGCAGTTACTAGAAACACAGATCTATTTTTTCAAAGCATTACTAGTGGGATTTGAACCCTAAAACTACCACTTGGGAGTAACAACTTACCAACTTCCCTAAGTTACCACACCCTATAAAATTTTTTTTTTAATCTATTAAATTTTTATTATATGATTTATTTATTGAAATAATCAATACAATTGATTTGTTAAACTATTTTAAAAATTTACTCTCAGACCCATTCCGACAGGTTGATTGAGAACATTTTTAATTTAGTTTCTAATTAAAAGTTTGAAATTTTATTTTTAAAAGCTTGTAAAGACTTCTGTTATTAACATATTGAAATACTATAAAAAAAAAGATTAATAAAAAAATTTGTTATTGGATTATGGTTTAAATTTTTTTTTTGAAATCATTATGCCACTAAAATTTTAGTTGCACAAACAATCTATTGGAAAATGCTACAAATTTCAGTTTAAAAATTATTTAATATCAATTACATGTATACCAAACATTAATCCAAACCCTGACCTCATTGAAACTTCATGACGCTGCAAACGGTTTTGAAGAGTTGGATATACTTGCTGAGTCCCTTGTCACGGCCCTTGGCAAGGGTACTACAATAATCACCTCCTTAGATTTTCCTTAATGCAATCGAGTCTAGTTTTAAATTAAAAAATATTATCCTAGATAATACTGACGGTGCCAGTGACATAATCACTTCACCAATCAGGTGATCGTAAATCATTTTACCTGATTGGTGGAAATTATTTATGCCACTGGCACTTTGGTGACTACCGGTATATCTCCAATCACTATCGTTATTGCTATGTCAAAATTAATAATAAATTTAATAAAAGCTATTCATCAAATATGAAATCGAATCTTATTATTGAACTTTTCTCATAATATACACAATATTATTATTAATTTATAATAAATACAATCGACCCTCATTTATATCAACCTATTTGAATCGCTTTTATATTCATGTTGATAATGATATTAATGAGGGAACATATTAAAGTGATATATATGAGGGAATTTTAATATAATTTTAATATATAGAAATTCATTTTATATATATTAACGGGGTTGATATTATTAATGAGGGACGACTGATATTAAAATATCTTATGCATATTTCATTTCATTTTCATCAAAACCAATAGTAGGAAACTCTTTTACAAAATTAATAACTTTTTTTTTTAGTTCATTTATCGAAGGTTCTGAAGAACCATCTTCACCAACATAATCTTTAAAGTCCTTGAGTTTTGATCCTAATAATAATAAGAAAGAATTAATTTATCTTTTATAATTTAAAACTTTTTTTCATAACTTTTTAAAATTTATTTACCAGAAACTTTTTTACGAATATCAATAGTTATTTGAACACCTTGATGAATAAATTCTGCAACTTGTTCAAAATCGGATTCTTTGAAACCACGTGTTGTCATAGCTGGTGTACCAACGCGAAGTCCTCCTGGAATAAATGCACTTTTATCACCAGGAACTGTATTCTTATTTGCAGCAATATTTGCTAATTCAAGAACACGTTCAACACGAGCACCATCAACACCCTATTTTTTTTTTTTATCAACTCACAATGTTTAAATAAAATAAAATAAAACATTTAATTAAAAAACCAACCTTTGATTTCAAATCCATAAGTATTAAATGAGTATCAGTGCCACCTGAAACCAAATCATAACCCCTCTTTTTAAAAGCTTCAGCAAAAGCTAAACTATTTTTTATTACTTGTTGTTGATATTCTTTGAAAATTGGGGATTTGGCTTGTTTCAATGCAACAGTAAGAGCAGTAATAGTATGATTATGTGGACCTCCTTGGTGACCAGGAAATACAGATTGATTTATAGGATTTTCAAGGTCATAAAGAATTTCTTTATGACATATTCATGTATAAGTCATATAATCTATAGTAAATTAAAATAATTATATAGTATGCTCGCTCACCTTTTCCTTTTGCATCAACTTTTCTAACACCTTTTCTATAAAATATCATGGCTCCACGAGGACCTCGAAGAGATTTATGTGTTGTGGTAGTAACAATATCAGCAAATTCAAAAGGTGAAGGCAGTGCACCAGCCGAAATCATGCCTAATATATATATATATAAAATAAGTTTAATAATAAGTTTAACGTATAACTAATTTCAAATTTAAAGCATTTTAAATTACATATTAACAAATCAATGCATTGAATGCATTACCACTTATATGAGCAATATCGGCCATTAAATAAGCATTTACTTTTTCAGTAATTTCTTTCATACGTGCATAGTCATAATTTCTTGGGTAAGCACTAGCTCCAGCAATTATAAGTTTTGGACGATATAACTTAGCAGTTGCTTCAAGAGCATCATAATCTATTATACCAGTTTTTTCATTCAATCTATATGGTACAGTCTCAAAGTATTCAGATACAGCAGATATTTTTTTAGTATCTGTTTGATAACCATGAGATAAACTAATAAATAAGAAATCTTTTTGTCAGAAAGTAGTAAAATTTTATCTCCTGAAAAAAAAATATATATGTATGAAAATAAGATTTAAATAAAATACATACTGTCCACCGTGTGGTAAATCTAAACCCATTAACCTTCCATGTGGTTTCAATATTGCGTTATAAACATATAAATTAGCCGGAGCACCTAAATGATGATAATTAAATTTAAAACATAACTTATAAATTTATATAAAATATACCAGTCGATATTGTCTAATTGTAAATCATTCGTAAGAGATTTAAAACTAAAATGTCATATATATTTAAAGCATATATGCCGTTAATAAACATTTAGACAGTACCTACTGACTATAGATATATCGACCAAAAAGATTCATAGTAAACTTTATAGGGGATTACATACCAGATAATGGTTGAACATTTACACCCCATTGAGACTCATCTAAGTCGAAAGCTTCTAAAGCTCTTTTTCGACAAAGATATTCAGCTTGATCAATAAATTGATTTCCACCATAATATCTATTATATTAATTAAACGAATTTGACAAGGTTATGTAAATAATAATTATTGTGACTTAAACTGAGATTGGCTGAAACTAAGTTTCGGAATTATTTTAATATAAGTTTAAATTAATTATTTGTTTGTAGTTAGGCTAGGATTTAGGATTTAGTATTTAGGGTATAGGATTTAAGATTTAGGTTTTAGAATTTAGAATTTAGGATTTAATAGGTTAGTAGATTTAAATCAGGGATGATAAAATTGGAGGTCATTTGCCTTTTTTTCAAATGACCTAGGTCATTTTTCAACTAAAATTCATAATAAAATTGGAGTCATTTGAGGTCATTTGAAGGTCATTTGAAGGTCATTTACCATCTCTGAATTCTAAATCTCAGCATCAGCCGATCTCACTATCAACCTAATTCAGCAGCAGCAGCGAAAATAATTTATTATTGGTTAAATAAATTACCTTGCACCAGGATATCCTTCCGAATATTTATTCTGCATAATTGATCCAAGTGCATCCATTACTGCACGTGACGTAAAATTCTTGAAAAAGTCGCGAATTGATAATTACGTTTAATATTATATACTGTAGTAAAAAACTTTTATATATGATGAATTACCTCTGAAGGAATAAGAACGATGCTTTCACGTTGTCGCCTTTTCTCCTGTTCTATTATGTCAAAAACCTCGGGGTCAGTATCCTTCAGGTGTTTATTCAAATACTATTTTCAGATTAAAAAAATTCGTAAATAAATAAATCTACATATATGTAGTAGATAATTTTTTTATTTTTATAGAATAAATTACTTCTTTTTGGGCTTGAATAAAAACATATCCTCGCTAAAACGAAATAATAATGTACGTATAAAAAAAAATTCGTTGAATTTTTTTAAAATATTTGACTAAATAAGAGCATGAACAATAAAATATCGTACAGTAAAAACTTTTAAAAATTGATGAAATCGATGGTGACCATGCTTTGAAGCGAAGGAAAAAGTATTCGATTTCAATAAATTATGAAACATATTGTTACAGGTAGAAAGCTACGTAAAATGTTTTGCAAAGTATTTTTTAAACTAATTCCTGAAATTTATTATGCAAATGTGATTGGATGATTTATCGACATTACAGCATTATAGATTAAATAAAATAAGATTATCAATGATGATATAAACGGCTTCAAAAAACAAAAACTAACGAGATCTACTAATAATAAGAAAATGTCCTGTAGAACAGTATTTGCCGGTGAAATTTCTTCTAGCTATAGGTAAGCAAATTTTTTTTTAAAAAATTTATTTTTTCCTCGGGTTTAGTATTAATCCCGTAGCGGCAATGCCAACACTTTTTTCATGAAAAAGTTAAAAGGCAAGCATTGAGCAAAAAAAAAAAAAAAATGCTACAGGTGGATGAAACGATCTTTTCCTTCTTGTTTACTTCAACGTTTGGTGTTAAAACCTTTTAGAGAAGAAATAAAAAACACCATTAATACACGCGGAATTCATCCAAAGCTTGTTGGATTTCTTGCTAATCAAGATCCGGCGGCTTTAAAGTATGCGGAATCTACAGCAAAGACTTGTACTGAGACAGGAGTGGTATTTGAATTGAAGAAATGTAATCGAGAGGACTTGGAAGATGAAATCGTGAGAGCTAATGAAGATGAAAATATAAATGGAATAATGGTTTATTATCCAGTTTTTGGAGATCGTCAAGTATGATCATCTTTTTTTCTTTAAGATAAAATAAATGTCTTTGAAAATCTAAAATTTATTGATTCATTTATAGGATCAATATCTTCAGAATGTTGTTGATTCATCCAAAGATGTTGAAGGGTTATGTCACAAGTATATATATAATATGTACCACAACATTCGATTTATTGACAAGGAGCAAACCCAAAAATGTATTATCCCATGCACACCTTTAGCAATAGTCAAGGTAAAAAGAGTATAAATCTATTAATAATAGTAATATAACTAATAATATGGGGTGTTTTTTTTATTGTAAATCATTTAAAATTTTTTATTTCAAGTTCGTTTTGTGAATACTATTACTTATGAAATACGTAACACCCCATATATTAAATGACAATATTTAATAAACTATTAAATTAATTATTAATAATATAGGTATTGGAATATATTAAAGTATACAATCCAATTCTCGCATATGGGAATCGTTTACATGGTCGAGTGATCACCATAGTAAATAGAAGTGAAATTGTTGGGCGTCCTCTTGCTGCATTATTGGCAAATGATGGTGGAAAAGTTTATTCCATTGATATCAATGGTATTCAAGAATTTAATCGTGGTACTGGATTGAGGCTTAAAAAGCATGAGGTAAAATAAAAATTCTAACAAAATCTTTTTTCATACTATATCCAAATATATACAAGCATATATATATATATGCGTGTATACCCCCTTCATAGTATATATATATGTATATACCGTTTAGCACTGCATACCTCGTGATTAGGACCCGGGTACTACTCACCGTCCTACCGACCGACACTTTTTTTTTTTTTTTTTTGAATAAGACCCAGGAGTATAACTACTTTTCATATGAATATCCTCCAAATGCAGTACCCGGTTCCATAAAGTCGACGGTTTTTAATAAGACCCTGAGTACCATATGCAGTGCTTAAAGGGTATAATTATTTATTAATTTTATATATTTTATATGCACAGTATATTTACATTTACACAATTATTATATACTATTTAAAATAAAGGTTATCGATACGAATCTCAAACTTGAAGACGTAATTCCAATATCAGATGTAGTAATAACGGGTGTTCCATCACCGTCATATAAACTTCCAACATCTTTATTACGTGACGGAGCAATTGCAATAAATTTTTCAGCTTTCAAAAATTTCGAAGATAATGTTAAAGAAAAAGCCAGTATTTATGTTCCATCAATTGGTAAAGTTACAATTGCAATGCTTGAAAGAAATTTACTTAGGTTGTATGATTTTCAGATGTCAAAATCGGAAAAATAATAAATTGGTTTAAAATTTTTTTAAAAGAGGATTTTTATGAATTATTCGATTAAAGTAAAACTAATGTACATGTGACTTATAAAATATAAAAAAATATATAAAAAATCGATTATTTTAAAAAAAAATGGGATTTTTAATGAATTGTTTGATTAAAGTAAACAAATGCCCATGTGACTTAGTCATTTTTATTTATTTAATTTATTATTATTATATATAAGTTATATAATTATTATATATATATAATTATTATATATATATAATTATTATATATATATAATTATTATTATATTATTATTATATTATAATACGTATCTGGTATTATTATTTGTCCATAAAACATTTTCATAATTTGTTTTTAAACCATTTTCATTGCTGTTAATTCAGTAATTAAAAATTAAAAAGCAGTTTTATTAAAGATATAGTATACATACTTTTTAAAATTGTAAATGAACAATGTAACTTTACGTACACGTACAGGTTACATCAAAAAATATAACCAATCGGAGAACATATGCCAAAACTAGCAATACTAGCAATTCTTATTTCACAAGATCGGTGCAGATCATGTATAACAATGTGGTCATATGCCGTATGATAAAAACCTTATGACATAAGCAAAATAAGCAAAATTTAATGTGTTATAACTATACATTGATAATATTAAACTATTTTAAATTACAATTAAACTCGTTACGGAAGAACAATAAAAAAAACACATTATATGTGATTGTACACAAATGCATCACGATCAAGGAGCAAGTTGGCGAATTACGCAATTTAAACATATGTTTCTAAAAGGTTGAACCGTCATTGTGTGATCACTCAGAGCTAAATGAAAATAAACCGGTTGAGAAACAAGGATTCGTCATTAGTCGAGATTAGTGATGAATTAGTGCAGAAGAATCAAGAATAAACAGGATAAAGTAAGCCATATGCGTATGTATTACTACATTTTCTTTATGTAATAATATATATTGATTGAAAATAAAATATATTGATTGAAAAAAAACTAAAAAAAACTAACAAAGAAAAAAGAATATACGTTTTACGTTACACGAAAAAAACGTGTGGTCTTGTGGTCTTGCATCTAATATTACGGTAAGTGGCACATCCCGATATAAATATAAATATCAGATTTACGTCTTTATACTTTTTTTTTTTATTTTTTAATGCACGAAATCTTTTCCAAGCATCATTCTGCCGCTTTCTCAAATTTCAATAAGATACAATCTAATTATATTCAATCTAATTATATTAAATTATATTAATTATACATATTCTTTATCACAAGATATTTCTGACTCAATTCATTATAAGCATACCTTTAAATATTATCAAAAAAAATTTAGTATTTTATTTAGTATGTCTTCTGTGTATAAAATACAAAACTCCTCTTACAGTAGCGGCAGCTATTCTACATTCGTTATTGATGACAGAAAGCGTATTCATTATAGTATGTTTATGTCGTTATTCGTATTATTTTCTATTTTTTTGATTTTACATACTTAAAGAATTATTTTTTTAAGTCGTTATCTTCTCTGCTTACAGATCCCTTGTTACTCGATTTTAAATGCAAGGTACTGCACTTTTTTGATCTAATTTTTTTTTTTATTATATTTTATTAATATATTAATAAATTTTATCCCCCCTTAGGTTTCTATTCCTGGTTGGACTTTAGTTGACGCATTACTTGGTCTTGATAAATATGTCTCTTACCAAATAGTATGTCGTGTGAGTATTTTAATTATTTATGTCATAAATTTTTTTTCATTATCATATTATTTGTTCTAAAAAAAAATGATATAATTACATCATTAAAAAAAAAAAAAAGTACTGGGTGCACGGTCATGTCGGAAAATTGTTCATTAATAGAAGATATACTGACTTTGATAAGTTGCATAAAAGGCTTGTGCATAAATATGGAAAGTCCGCTATCCCACCGCTTACCCCAAAGAAGAGATATGGTATAATTACATAAACATATATATACATAATATACATATTTATGTCATAATCAATAAATAATTAGATTTTCACATGAAATTTCTTTATCTAGGAAGATTTAATCTTGATTTTATCGAATATAGACGTTTTCACCTCGAGTTTTATTTACAATATCTTGCATTAACAAATCGTGATGAATTAATTAAATTTCTTGGCGGAACCAAACAGGTATATCATTTTGATATCATTATTAATATATAAAATAATGATTTATTATGTATTTATGTATTTATTTAATTGGTGTTTCTCTTAATGTGTTTATATTAATGTTACTAATGTTACAGGGTATGAAAATAATAACAGACGGTGGCCCTAAAAATACCTCGAAGAGTAAATCAAATAAAATAACTAAACCTGATCTTCCTCAACGTGGTTGTTTAATTTCGGGTTCCCGACGTAGTGAAAAAATTCGTGTTCATTTTGCTGATGAAGTTGTTGACAATGAAAAAGCTTCTCGGAATCCTGCTACTAAACATCACGTAGCTCAAAATTCAAATATTACTTATTATATGTAAATGTATGGTCAAAAATATGTTATTGTATATTGATACGTCGTAGTGTTATGCAAAGCGTTCGAAATTATTAGGACGATTCAATATTGTAAATAAGCATTGTACAGACTTTCTTTTTTCATTATAAACACAAAAAAAATATAAAAATAAAAATTTCATAAATTGGTAGGGCTCCTGGATTTTTTTGCTTTTTTTATTTGCATAGGTTAAAATTTTTAAATTTTTAAAATAAATTTAATACTAAATCGCAAAGAACACTTTTGCTTATAATAATATTATTAATATCTTAATATTGTTAATTCTAACATTATTGCTGTAATATTGTAATGGTTGAACTTTTATTTAATCGTTTCTCACGCACTAAAGCATTATTATATAATAGATATCATTCCGCATGAAAACTATAGAAAAAAGTGCGAATTATGACTATCGATGCAACTTTAGTTAGCAGATTAATAGATACGGCTGCAGGTCATAGCAGAAGTTTACCTTATCTGTTATTGGCCGGATTTTCAGAACTAAATCACTCTGAATTCCGAATTCGCCATTTAAAAGTGTTGGAAAAAAGTCGTAATTAAGCAACATCACAAATAAAAAAACTCATTAGATTTTTATTTTTAAAAGTAACTTTCTAGCACTCTTTTGGGTGATTGATTACTTGTATAATGTTACATTCATAAAGAGTACTCTAAACGTATAAATTAGTTATCTGAGCTGTGAGTAATTGATTTACATTAGCCAATCAGACAAACTTCTGCCGGCAGTCTAATTTTATATAATAAATAAAATTTTAAAAAAATCATTTTAAATTTTAAAGAAAAAAACGTTGATTTTAATCGATGAGAATATCTATGATGCTTAAAATCAGTGTGACTACGTATTTTCGTTCCATTCGAAATGTCTTCCTATATATAGCTAATATGCGAACTATGCCACTGGAATTTCTAAACAGGATTTGTGTGCCAAATAACTTTATGTATTATTCCATAGGTTTAAATTTTAAAGTGTGACTATGTTTTAGGAAAGTGTAATTTTGGAACAGAAACAAAGAAAAAAATAGCTGATATAAAAGACAAGAGATCTGACCTGTCTAAAAATCATCACCCGGGTCACCCGACGGATGGGCTCATATGTCCAAATATATTGACATTGTTCGCATGACATATGGCGGACGCAGGTTATTTTAAACGGGTTATCCGCATAGAATAATAAATAGATCACCAGATCAAACTCTAAATTTGTGCAATTTAGATTTAACGCCAGATTATAGATTTAGTATTAAAGCGCATATAGGCTTACTTTATGTCCCTTTATTAACTGTATTAAGTATGAATAATAGAGTGATACCAAAAAGAAAACCTGTAAATCGTTTTTTAAATATTTATTTTTATTATTAATTTTAAAAAATTATTAATCTATTGTGTTTAAAATTTAACATTATTCGAATCTTCTCATTGGGATGATTCGAAAGATAAATAAATCTTTGATATTTTTGTTAAAAGTAAATAATCAAAAATTGACAAAGATTTTCCCTTGGTATCGAACATTTTATTTATTTACATATGATTATAGAAAGAACAATTTTAGCGTCAGGGGGTTTCAGAATTAACTTATTTCGAAAATTAAATAGACGTAGCCGGTGATAAAATTAGCTTTTTTTTTTTTGATAAACATTCATCAGTAAGAGCTTATATAAACAAGTGTGGATCTTTGCCTTGAAAATAGGGTTCCGGAGTCTCCCAAACCAACATTGAGATTTTTTTGTAATCTTAATTTATGAAACATTTTGTAGAATTCTCTTATGTCAAGAAAATGATCTACATCGATATAAAATAAAATATATTAATAATTAATAATTTGTTTATTTTAACACAAAAAAAGCTCTTTTTATAGTTAATTTAAAATTTGTACATCTTTATTTGTTTATTTTAACACAAAAAAAGCTCTTTTTATAATTATTAATTTAAAATTTGATGAACTAGTTGTTATAGTGCTAGTCAGTGTTGTACACGGACATTGTCCCGCCGATTTTTCAGGGACGCGGACAGTCCGGGACGGGACATCCGGGACATGTCCGCAATAATGTCCCAACATGATACATGTCCGCCGGGTAAAACCAATCAAATTGCGGAATTATACGAATTTTATTGGTAGATGATCACGTGTTGAGTCGCAAAATGTCCGGGACAAAAAAAATTCTGGGCGGACATGTCCCGGACGTCCCGTCCCGGACTGTCCGCCGTCCGTGTCCGTGTCCCATGACAACACTGGTGCTAGTTGCATATGTTACACGAAGATCCGAAGATCCTGCAATTTTTATTGGTTCCGACCAGGGACTGTCAAAAATTTGGATCCAAATTTTGGCCTCTGATTTTAAAATTTCCAAATTTTGGCATTTAGCCCAAATTTTTTCAAATATCCAAATGATATCCAAATTTTGGTCGATTTTAGAACTCATGTGATCTGGAATCTACGTTCAACCAATCAGAGAATGTGTAACGTCCAATGATGGTTTATTTTTTAAACACGTACACATATCCTTAAAATTTATTATAAAGCGTGTTCTTACAAAAATGGACTTTTAAACTTACTTCGAATCCATAATTAGGTGTATAGAATATTTTAATATCCATGATAGTAAGTTAAAAATGACGTTTTCCTGAAAATTTGTTTCCGAATTTACCCTTAAACCCTTAACCATTATTCAACCAATCTTTTAGTGACCAAACCAATCAATCCTTCACTACCAGAGAATTCCCGAACGTTTCAACAACTAATGATAGTGTTTCTTTTACAGCTGTTTTTTTTAATATTTATTGCTTATTTATCTCATATAAAGACCAAAAAATTGAATGTTTCGTCACGCCACTTAATGGCAAAGGTTTGTATAACAATGAAAATTAAATCGATGGATACGATGTTCTATGAAAGTTATGTTGTTGAACACACAAATAATAAAAAGATGAGCCCTACTAAAAAACCACTGCCTATAGCCGTGCACATAAATTTCAATTATGAGAACAAGGCCTTTAGTTTTTTCACATATAAATTCCAAAATCCACCAAAAAAAAATCGTGAAGCATATCTAAAATCAAACCAAACCCGACAACTATGTCTGATAGGCAAAATTAAAGTGAATATGCTATGATTTTCCAAATTTTTAATTTTTTTATCCAAATTTTACCCAAATATTAATCGATATCCAAATAAAGATTTACGATTTTATATCCAAATTTTTGACAGTCCCTGGTCCCGACCATATAGATAACTTTCTCGTGATTGGTAAAATTGAATAACCCCGTTATGATTGGCCATCTGTGCAACATGTGACAATCAACCAATCAAAATTATATTATATTTCGTATACTTTATTGCTTCTCATTTTAACAACAAAAGAAAGATCTTTTATATTGAACAAATAAAATATTTAAAAATCTATAGTTTATTATACCTAAAGTTCGTTATGGCAAGGCTCATTAGAGCCTTGTAGTTATCACTATATATTACTGTTAAACGTCCTTATTACTAACTCTATTCTTATGTATTAACATTTTTGACGTTTTAAGACTTCTTTATTATAGCATAGAAATCACTTTATTTACTTTAAAAAAAATTGTTCCAATAAACCAGCTAGCTATATTAACGATTTAGTAACTACAGTACATATAGTTTCTATAGTTATAATATACGTAGAATTACACCTTCTAAGTGAGATACCTCTAGGTGTAGGATTATTTTGCATAGTAAATGTTGGCGTTTCTTTGAGGAGAGAGACGGGTTTAATTTTTATTTTTACTTGTGAAATGTTAAATTCTTAATACTTTAAACTGTATAATTCAATTGTAAGTCATTGACCAATCAGAAGAAAGTTATCCTATAGCTTCCGACACTCTTCCGACCCTAAATTTTGTAATATACCAAAAAAAATTTGCCTTTGAAAATGACCCTGGGACATCGTAACATAATTTTAATTTTTATCCAATAATAAAAAATTTTGTCTAAAATTGTTTACTCAACAAAAATTTCTAGTGCAGTTATACGAAAGGGAACATCTATTTCCACCATGGAAAAATTTGTTATTTTTACCATATTTATACACGACTTAAAGCTAATATAAATATGGCAAATATCTTATCAGTTATGATAAATTACGACCAATGGTGAAAATAGCGAATTTTCATAGTGGAAATAGGCGTTGTCTAAAACAGAGGTCGGAATCGGTTTTATTTTTTTTTAATAACCGATTTTATTTAGTCTTTGAAAACTATAACCGAATATAAATTGATTATTATATCCGGTTAAATACGATTAATCGGTTATAATAATCAGTTAAATTCGATTAATCGGTTATCGTAAGAGCATATATTTTACAGTATCATATGTGCGCATATGTAGAACTTCTTTATAGTTTAAATTTTATATCAGTTCATCAAAAATCTTTTTATCCAAATGTCCAGCTCGTTATAAAGAATTTTACATACGGTAATTAAGAAAATTTAAATTCGAATGTCTCTTTTATTTGGAAACTATAAGATAAAATTTCAATTCTAATCTATCTAAACTAGTTTCGCCGTAACATCTTTTTTTTTTTAAAAAAAAAAAAAAAGAGCGTGAAATATTCACTTGCGTACTACGGAATATATATGTGCACATATATAATGTTATTAGCTGAAATTGTTTTATACTTGTCGAAATATTTCGACGTTTAATATTTAGCCCTAAATAATGTCGAAATAATGTCGAAATGCCTAAATTATTTGTTTTATATATATGTGATAAATATTAAATGCCCTCCATTACGTTCTGGGCGATTAAAGTTGGTATTTTATTTATGCTGGATAATTTTTCCTTCTTTAAAAAAAAAAATTGCACTCTAAACAACTTCGTACACTTGGTTACAATTATTAATATGGTATTGGTGTTAAGAAAGACAAAAAGAAGGTTTGAATATTATATGAAAGCAGTTGAGTTAGAAAATTCGGTGTGATGAGTGATATTAGTAATTATTATTATTATGGAATTGGAGTAGAAATAAATTTCCAGAAAGCATTTGAATACCGTATAGTCACGAAATAACACGTAAGTGATGTAATTTCGACTGCCTAAATTATGCTTAATTCATGCCGAAATGCTACTGCGCGTTAAAAGTCAGCTGATTTGGATGATGCTGTTGGAATATTAAATATTGGCATTCATTATGAAATTGGGTCAAGATAATAATAAAGAATTTAAATACATAAAAATCTGCTGATCTGTGTGTTGAAGCAGCATTGAGTAATTTCGCTTGATTTTACCAAAATGGTATTAGTCATATAATGTATATTTAGTCAAATTTAGGTTCGACAAAAAATAATGTCATGTCGAAATATATTTCGACACGAAATTGTCTAAATGTCTGACTATTTCGACTAACAACATTACACATATAGTACACGAAGAATATGAACACTATGATATATATGCACATTGCATATTTCATTCATCCTAATTCGGGATCAAAATTTTTTCTGAATTGCGTCAACTTTCTTTATAACGAACTGGATATTTTGGAACAAATTTTTTTTTCGTGAATTGACACTTATCATAATATGCGGTGGATATAACCGGTTTAATAAACCCGATTAATTGGATATAATAAACCCGATTAATCGGATTATAATAAAAACCGATTGTCGGATTAAAAATTTTCTAACCGGCTATAATTTATAATCGGCTTAACCCGGTTATAAAATATTCGATTATGATAACCGGTTCCAAATTCTAGTCTAAAAAAATAGAATTGCATGCTTCTTCTTTTAAAATAAATACGTCGCTTATTTTATCTGTATAATATCGGGTAAGATCTATCGGGTTACAAAATCATTACCGCAATGTCCGCCCTATCTTCTGACACGGACCGTGTCCACTGCCAACACTGCCTTAGAAGGTCAACCCCAAATTCAAAAACAAACACATGGGCTCCTGCTATAAAACCCCCAAATATGTAAATTCGATTTTTGTAGTCCCTTGCAGTTTCGTCAGTTCATCAGGTTCGCTACCTTTTGTCATCGCGAAACCTTCGGGTTTTGCATAACAATTATACTCGCAGGTTACCCGATGGTTTGATCCACGGGTCAGCTGTGGGTTGACCCACGGGTGACCTGTGGATTGACCCATCTGGGTGACTATAACTTGACCCGGTTAACCGATCCACCCGAGTCAGATAATTATATAGGTCATATTTCTATATAGAATACATAGTCTATTAATTTATTAAAAAACTTGGAGCTACTAAAATATACTGGATATTAAACATTATACTGTAGCTGCCATATGATTTCAAAAAAAGCAATCGATGGTTATTCTATTATCAAAATTTTTTTTTAATTTTTATTAGGCCACACCAATTGATTCTTTGTTTAACATAACCCTCCATCCCCTCTATTTTTTTAAAATTTTAACATAAAATAATACTAATTTAAACAATCAAATTGTAGTATCGGCTTTTGATATTTTTACATTTTTTCAGTCAATAGAATCGCTCTGTTTTTTTTTTTTTTGTTGTTGATTTTTTATCCCTCCCTCCTTCTCTTACAAAATATTTATGTTATGTTAAACAAAGAATCAATTTGGAGTGGCCTTAATAATAATAAAATAATGAATATACAGTAGGGGTGAGTCAATAAAAATGTACTCAATATCCATATAGTATTATGATAAGTGTAACCGGTAGGCTACGTACTAAATAAAAGTTGTAATTTGAAGATGGATTTTTATTGATAAAATAATGTAAAGAAAATGAATGAAAAATGATACTGTCAGTAAAATGATATTGTCAGGGAAATCAGGCACCCGGAAATGTGTGTCGGGAAAATGACTAAAGCCAGGTACATCACGGGATTTATAAGTTAAAATCTGTTTAGGTCAGTATAGGTTAGGGATATGAGACGAGTAAAATGATATTGTCAGGGAAATCAGGCACAAATGCTAAAGTCAGGTACATCACGGGATTTATAATTAATATTAAAGTTAAGGTCTGTTTAGATCAGTATAGGTTAGGGATGAGACGAGTATTGTAGATGAAATCACCTCCCAACGTTTTACTTAATGCACGAAGATAGGTTTAGCTCTCATTTTCTTGTATTTTCGCGATTTTCTCTTTTTTTGTCACGTCGGGCTAAGGTTTAAGGCACAAGGCAATGCCTTGTCATGTGATATATAAAATGTTTTAATTGGCAATAGGGTCAGTTAAAGATAGAACGTAGATACTAAATCAACATGCAAGGTTTTTATCAAACTATATATCTAGTGATTTAAGCCGGCTTAGCCGGCTAAGCCAGCCGATATAATGTGATCGGCTGACGCGAACTAAAGTAAGAATCCGATAAATTCCGAAAAGGAAAATAAATACGAGTCAAATAACGCGAAATACTCTGCTGGCTAAGCCAGCCGACTTGAATTACGCTTTTAAAACAACAAGCCAACAACGAACACTGAAAAGAAAAGGAAGAAAACCTTAAAAACCTAACCCAGGACCTTAGCCAAGTCCAACAAGACCTTAACTTAGCCAACGAGGAAACACCAATTTAAAACAACACATCCGCACGGCGATCAAGGTATTTACAACGCTATGACGAGCATGGTGCGATCTGACAAGCTTCGGTATCCATTAGTTTATGGACAGGGTAATTTTGGTTATGACAAAAACCCCCCAGCGACTATGCGTTATACATAAAATTAACCCCTTACGCGCTTCACCTATTAGAGAACGGGCCACGGACTGAAAAAACAATTATGACGATAGCAAATGAAAAGAAGAACTGGGTAAAAATTTTAAGCTCTACCCTGACCTTATCCCTAATCTAACAATTATGTGTCAATTATGTGTCTATCGAGTCTTTGTTTAATAATTTTGTTTCTATGCACCACATACCAAAATGTCTGAAATTTTAGAAAAATTCGTTAATTGTGGAAATCAGTTAACGAACCAATTGAGTTTTTATCATTGCCAGATGATGTAGAACAATTTGTCATCAAATAAAAACCATGACAATTGTATAGAAAAGAAATCTCCCAAAACAAATACGGAACAGCAACATCAAATCTTAAAGCATTAGAAACTCAAGAAAACTCCGAATCACAAATGGAATATCTTCACAAATGGAATATCTAATTAACCAAGCTGCACAATTAGAAAGTGAAAACAGTAAACTCAAAGAAGAAAACTTAACGTTAAAACGCAACATTGAAATACCAAAAAATTTACAATACTCTCTCCACACTATAAACTGAACGATGATAAACTTGTAAGTCCGTTAATATATAACACTACGCCTCTAAGCGTTCCTGGATTCAGGCGGTAGTAAGCACGACAAATACACGTAGTTCATCTGAGGGAGACTGTTTGAAAACCGTTGGGATACATTGTTGGGATAATCCGTTGAGATGGTTTTCAGGGCATAGTCTCTCAAATAACGTATGCCTACTACGGCTGAAAATTTCAAAGAATTCGCGAAATTCTCCCTCCTATTGTAAACTGGACCTAGTCAATGATAAAATGCAGTAATACCTGTTCACGTTCAAACTGGTATGCTAAATTTTTTGATATCATAAATTAGAATATTGGTAAACGCTCGTGCTAAATCATGACAAAAAAATAGATCAAAGAAAAAGCTATCTTATTTGTAAAGTTACTAATTGATGTCGAAATAATCCTAACTTGGTTGGACTAGTCTGAAGTAAGCCAGGTATGTTTTGCGAACTTTTTTCTCACCTCACTTTAATAATAAATTCTTTAAATATAGACAGGTTTTTATTTATCATTATTTACCGAAATTATTCTATATCCAGATGCTTCCATTGTTCTAGCAAGAAGGTTTCTGATCAATTATAATGACTTGCAGTACATGTCTGTGCCATTTTTAACCTTTTGTTTTATTGCAGTTGGAAAATATTGTCGTCAAACGAACCAAAACGAGGCATATCCGCCGCTCGTTCCAAATTTTGTTGTAGAGATAGAGATTTACTGCGAAAATATATGTATACAAAAATGTAATGCATAATAAAACTGAGCGCGAAATTTTATTTAAATAAAATAGTGGATGTTTAAATTGAGTTCTCGTTAATTTGTTTTTTTTTTTTTTTTTGCTATAATTTTACTATCTGTCAGGTTTCTGAAGATCTATCATTACTACTCACATTTCCACAATAATGAGAACGCATCAAATGCTTAATTAATAACATAATTTGAGAACATATCCCTGATCAAGATAAAAATACTGTGACCAACCTTCGAAAAAAAAAGAAAAGAAAGGGCTAAAAAAGTTACAATAGTATTATCGGTGAAAATATGGTAATATAAGTCTAGGTGATATTGATTATGTAATAGCAAAAGTTTTAAAAGCATCATCCAATAAAAATAATTTACTGTGCCGCTGTGATAAAGGATGTCTCAATTCTTCAGGCGTAAATAATAAGATTTTTTTCGATAATTTTACTACGTACCAAAATATTCATTAACGTGTTAGAATAAATTCCGTATAGTAATACGTAGTAATAAATAATTAAATACTTCCTCTAAGTAAAGCTTCCGAGAATGTTCGAAGCTATAAATGGCTCTTTCGTCACATTCTCAAACTGTATACCACATGTACAGTACGTATATGCATCTCTAACTCATCTGTTTTCATCGGGTTTAACTACCAAATGGTTCAACACGCGGTTGATTCGGTTCGAATAATGTTGTTAGCCGAAATTGTTTTATGCTTGTAGAAATATTTCGACATTTGATATTTAGGCTGCCGAAATGTCTAAATATTATCGAAATCCTAAATTATGCCGAAATGTCTAAATAATGTCGAAATGTCTAAATTAAGAAATAATATGAAAAACATATAGTAATAGGTTTGCTATCCAAACAAGCTCTAGCGTTCATACTTTAACATCAATACCTCTAGTCTAGGACTAAAGTCTAGGGCTAATTATTTGAACCCATACCAATCAACTCACGCATAACTACTGACCTCTCAGTTCTAAAGTTTTCTAAACCCCAAGGTCCTAAACTACATGAAAACACAAGCATAAGAAAGATGTCTAACATACGCCCATATAGCTAAAGAGAATCGGGCGTCATCCTGCAGCATCTGTTTCAGGTCCCTGCACTGCCATTGCAGCCGCAGAACTGTATGTAAATATCACGAAGTAGGGATGCGAATCGATTCTAAAAATCAAAATCGATGATCGAAACCTCAATCGTTTTAGAATCGATGATCGAATTCTATATCTTTATAGTTATTTCTTGTATTGAGTGCCTGATTAGATTCTATTTTTTATTATTTAATACTGTAAGTTATTAGGTTTTACAAATAATATGAAGCAATGTACAAAGTTTTTTGGTTGTTTTAAAGCCATACCAGAGCTTATTGCGCTTTGCAAAAATGTGTGATCTCTGCAGATCATGGTGTCACGAGAAATCAGCCAATTTTTCTATTCTTGAAGAATTTTAATGATTTCGGATAAAACATAGATGTTTTTGATGAAAATGACGATCAATAGGGAATTAAAATTTTCCGCCATCATCACCATGTAAATCACAGGGTCACACTTTTTTTGCAAAGCGCTATAATTATACATTTAGTCATATAGTATTATATTTAGTCAACTATTTAGACATTTAGTCACATAGTATTTATTTAGTCAACTATTTAGACATTTAGGCAAATTTAGACTTTTGACATTTCGAAAAAAAAATAATGCCATGTCGAAATATATTTAGACACTATTTGCCTAAATAGTTGACTAAATTAAGTATTTCGACTAACAACATTAGGTTCGAACTCTATATTAAAAAATCAGTACATTTAACAGTATATGGTATAAGGCCACGCAAAGTTGATTTTTCGTTTTGCATTACCCACCGACCCATTTTTTCAATTTTCAATTTTCGATTTTTGACATTTATTTTTTTCCCCTATTTTCATCCGGTGTCACCCGATGGTGACCCGTAATCGTCGATAGAACTGACGGAAAAATATGACTGCCAACCTAATTTTTTGATCACTTTGTGTGAACATTATTCTATTAATTTACGGTAAATTACCGACCGACCAAAGTTTTCAGAATCCATGTAATGCAAACCGAAAAATCAACTTTATGTGGCCTAATATGAGAGAAAATAGCTTTAGGTGAAATCTACTGGTTTAAATAAAAAGCTATTAAATATATTAAAAAAAAATTCATTATTTGAATGCTACAGAGTGAAAACCTGGCAGTGAAAATTTAAGTATTCACTGTAGCGAATTTAATTATATATCGGTGTTCAGATCGTTTCGTTAGCATGTACAGTTTTGGTTATCGCTTAGAAGAACATCGATTCTTCTAGGACTAAATTATCTACAATGAAGAATTTAAATTCACTTCCAGGTTTTCGTTCTGCAGCACTCAATTTATTATCGCGTCTGATGCTGATGCTGAAGTTTGAGGTCTCGATTTAAAAATATAAACCATGCTAAAAAATCCACATATACTCTTTAATTATCAATTTTAACTCTAAACCCTAACCCAACCCTAAAGAAAATTTCATATCAAAATAATTTCAAATTTCAGCATCAGTCATGACATTTATTTTAGAAAAGTTTAAAAAATATATCCATTGTATTCTTATTGATAAAATTAAGTTGTTCAGTTGGTAATGCAGAGGTGGGATGCTATAAAATTTTATCTTTATAGCTACCCATAAAATCTTGAAATACTTTGAATTACGGCCTGAATTAAGCTTAATTCAGGCCGTAATTCAAAATAACACACATACCTACTATTTTTGATAGGTTTTTAGTAATATAGCGAGAAGTATAAGGTCAGGAATCAAAAATAACTTATCACTTTAAAAGAGTCATTACAATACCCAAAGGTCCAACAAACAAAATGTTTGAGTCTAAATATTTTCATATAAAAAAAAATTTATTCATGCATTAATCTCATGAAATCATGTCTCATTGGTCAATGAATGTAGATCAGTTAAATATATCGGATACAAAAAAGTATTATACTTAACTGGTTTGGTTTATTATTTTCATTTAAAAAAGTTTCGACTTTATACATCATGGAAAAATGGTTTCGTTTACCAACCATAGTCCAACCTTTTGTCTTTTTTAGGATTTTATCATTCATTAAAGTTTCAGATGTTTCATCATTCTCCAAAGGATTTTTTATAATTTCACCAGAGGCTTCAACTTTTTCTAGGGTTTCATCATTTCGTCAGAGGTATCATTTTTCGTCATTAAGTAAAATAGTTTTGCCAAACAACTACACTCCTATAATTAAGACCCAATATAATATAATTAATAACAAAGCAACGGAAACATTTAATGCCAATTTAACACTAGACTATCTTAAAAAAGCTGGAAATTTCGATGGTGCGATTCAATTATTTAATAGTCTTGACGAATTTGATATCGAAAAAGATGTTTATACATATAATTGTATAATTCATATATATTCATTGAAACAAGATATGAATAAAGCGATAGAATATTATGAAGAAATGATATCAAATGGAATAGAAGCCGATTCAGTAACATATTTAATATTAATAGATGGATACGGAAAACAAAAGGATACAAAAAAAGCACTAAAATTTTATAATAAGATGATAAATTCTAATAAACAACCCACAACAAAAATATTTTCATCACTTATAAATTCATGCATAAAAGAAGAACAAATAGAGCAAGCAGAACAAATATTTGAAGCCATGAAATCGCTTAAAATGCAACCTGATATTAGATTATATAATACTCTAATACGTAATTCAATAATTAAATTTGATATGAAAGCAGCAAATCAATTTTATGATGAAATTATAAGATTGGGAATAGAACCAGATGTTTATACTTTTGCAATGATGATTGATGGATACTTAAAAGTCGGTGATCAAGAAAGTGCAACAAAAATTTATTCATATATGATAAATAATGGAATAAATATTAATTCAACGGTAATTAATATTTTAATGCAATTATATTTTGAAAAAAAAGATTCAAAAATGGTTCATAATATTTTTGAACAACATTTTTCAACATCATCATTTTATAATTATGGAATTTCACCTGATATTAAATCTTGGACAATTTTTTTAAAATCAAGATTACGACTTACAAAAGATATTGAAGAAGCTTATGACATATATAAGGAATTTTTAATACAAATTGATAAGAATTATGAATTAAATTTTCAAGTTTTACCAGATTGTCATGTTTTTAATCATTTTCTTACAATATTTGCACATAATTATGGAAATATGACACTTTCTCAAGAAGTTTATGGTGAAATGATTAGAAGAAAAATTTTACCTGATGTTGTAACTCATACTATATTAATTGAAGGTTATGCTTTATTGGGTCAAGTTGAAAAAGCAAATAGACAATTTCAAATTATGAAATCTAATAATATTAAACCTAATGTATTTACTTATACAAGTTTAATTAAAGCTTGGGCACAAGTTTGGAGAATTGATAAAATTCAACAAATTTATAATGAAATGATTAAATCTGGTATAAAACCTCATAGAGCAACATATCGTGCTATAGCTTCTATAAAAAATTCAAAAATTGATATTTCTCAACAAAAACAACAAAAAAAAAATTTAACAAATTTACCTATATCAAGAACCCCACAACATGTTAAAGATACAATAAAATTAAATGATAAACTTGAAAAAGTTCAAGATTCAGAAACAGCTTATAATCTTTTCGAAAATTTTTTAAAAAATTTTGATAATACGAATTATCTTGATTATAATTCAAAACCAAATATTTATTCTTTTACTATATTTATGACAAGTTTTGTATTTCAACATAGAAATATGAAATTTGCTCTTAAAGTTTTTGAAGAAATGTTAAAAAGAAATATACCAGCTAGTTGTTATTGTTATAATGTTTTAATTGAAGGATTTGTTAGATTAAATGAACCATTTAAAGCTGAAAAAATGTTTTATACTATGATAAATAATAATATTAAACCAGATATTAGTTCTTTTAATAGTTTAATATCTGCTTGGATTATGGTCGGTAGAAAAGATAAAGTAATCAAGACTTATCGAGAAATGAAAAAATATGGTGTAAATCCCAATGAGTTTACGTTAAATAATATGAAAGCCCTAGGAATGTAAGAATGTAAAAATGTAAGAATGTAAGAATGTAGGAAATATATATATATATATATATATATATATTTTTTTTTAGAGGTTTGTATATATGCCAAATAATAATGGACAATGGATAATAAATCTTAGATTATAGAATTTAAAATAATTTTATGAAAATTTTTCGGTTCAATACCTAATAGAGACACGAATCTTTCAACATACGACAAATATAATTAGATGTTGTATTAAAAGATTATAGTGGAATATAATTAATATGCTAAATATCGTTACACATCAGCTTAATAAAATCATAAAATTTTAAAATTTTTCACTAATCACCCATTTTTTTAATATATACTTTTTATCCTTTTAATACTTTTATTCGTAATATTAAGCCTACTGTACTATTTTTAACTGATACATTTCTTTAAGAATCACTTTTTAAAACATTTTTTGTTGGATAATCTTTATCTCTATGAAATTCAATTAATAATTCTACTTGTTTTGCATGTGGAAATAAATCTACACCAACCGCTCGGACCGGTTTAAATGGAGTTCCCGGGAAATTATTGGTTGTAGGTCGGCATAAACTAATCAAAAAAAAAAATAAAAAAATTCATGTTATTAAAAATTATATTATTGAAATTGTTATATATATACATACACACATAGATATATATAGTAAATATAACTTACTCTATAAAGTTTTGAGCGGCCAGATTGCAATCACATGAAACATACAAAAAATAATCAATTGCTTTACATTCACGAAGTGCTTTAATTACATTCTTATGAACACCCGCACTATTAGATAATAATTTTGTTTTTAATTTTTTTAATTCTTACAAAAAAATTTTCGATAAAAGATAATTAAAAATTACCGAGGTGGATCCACAATTGCAACTACAGTGCCAGCATTTGCTTGTTTATATGAATACAAAGTTTTTAAATTTTTTTCAACTGGACCAAGAATGTATTCGGAATTATTAATACCTAATAAATGTATTCATTATTAATAATCAGTAGAGATGAATAAAAAATATTTATTACACTAATGTTTACCGTTTAATGTGACATTGAATTTTGCATCTTCAACGGCTTCTTCACAAAGTTCAATGCCAATAACTTTATCAATTTTTTCACCCAAGTTTTTAGACAATGCAATTCCGATAGTTCCAGTTCCACAGCACATATCAATCAAAGTCACAGATTCTTTTTTAGAAATAAATAAATCTTTTATATATTCACAACATTTTTCATACAAAACT
Source organism: Gigaspora rosea (assembly GCA_003550325.1). Classification (NCBI taxonomy): domain Eukaryota; kingdom Fungi; phylum Glomeromycota; class Glomeromycetes; order Diversisporales; family Gigasporaceae; genus Gigaspora; species Gigaspora rosea. The sequence continues at coordinate 87,920 of QKWP01001114.1, forward strand.
TGAGCAGCAAGCGTGTTTGTTTGAAAAAATGCTCTAGGAGATATACGAAACCTTTAAAATAAAAAATGAATTAATAATATTAAATAAAACCATGAACATTTTATTAGAATATAAAAGCACAAACCTACAATCCATCATATTTTCAAAGATGAACTGTGTTCCAGATATACAATCAAATGGTTTATCATCAGCTATTCCATTATTAACACCATCATATATTTGCAAGAGAAGCGATGTCAAATTAAAATTTGCTTCACGTGCAAAAGTCTCAAAATATTCCGTCAATGCTATTTTTTCCTGAACTACTTCTTTTTCAGTTAATTCTTGCGGATGAATCTGAATAATAATCATTACTAATTAAAGTAAAAAAAAAAAGTTAATAGTGATATCAAATATAAAAGATTTTTTAATAATAACAACATACCATCATCACTAATTTGTGTTCGTACAGTGAGCATACGCCATGTACCTGATTTATTTTACAAATATGCATGAACACATTTACGAAAGGTTACTTGAAGTTTCTACAGTAACTTTTGAATTTAAACTATATATATACCTTTTCTGTTCTTATTATCGTATACATCATATGGAGACTTAACAACGTAATCCTAAGTAAACATGAAGTAAACATGAAGTAAACATATGAAGTAAGAATAGTTTAATAAAAATTAAAAGATTTTAGAAATATTAAAATTAACGATTTAACAAACCTGCATAGCCTTTACAATCTTTTTTGCTAATTCGCTTACATTAAGAGATTTATCAGGTTCCTTAATTCCATTAGCAAAAAAAGAATGGATTAAATACTTTTAAATAAAATTATTTACAATTAGATTATAATAATAACAAATTTATAATTACTATAACAGTATTAATTCCATCTTTGAAAGATCCTAATAAAAAGCCAATTCTAATTTCACCATTAAAATTTTTTCCAATAGTAAATTCACATTTGTTTCGATATCCTTCAAGTATAGGTGAAGAAATAGTTGGATGTAAAATACAAGGAAGATTTGAATCGGATCTAATATAATAAAAAAATGAAGTGAAATCAAAATTAAAATGAAATTAAAATGAAATCAAAATGAAATCAAAACGAACAATAGATAATTACTTTTCAATAGCCCATGTTGGCTTATATAATGATCTATCCTTGTACAACTCCTTAATTTTATGACGGAATTTAGAAAGAGACTTTTTTATCAAGTCTTCCTTATGTTTTAATTGATCTTCGTAGGATAACCTAAAAAAAATAATAAGTATAATATTGTAAATTTTATATATAGTGAATTTGATCCATCGCAATGAACATACTTGTGCAAAGGTGTTATTTGGTCTGCGAGCAATTCTTCTGGCGAACGTTGAATTTCACCATTGGGATCAAACAAATTTTTTTTTCTTTGTTCATGCCTTTGATTAAACAAAGATTGCCGATCCTGAATAAAAAAAGTTTTAGATCATTATATATATATATATATATCTGTATATTGTGATAATAGTTTATTAACTTACTTGCTCAGTAATATTTTCGATATTTATGACCAACGTCCTATTTTTGAAATTAACATTTTTTAATTTGTCAATTGCTTGCAACTGTTGCTCTTGAGTCTGAATAACGAAATAAATAGATAAATAAAATAAAATATTATAGGCCATACAATAACAATTTTTTTTTAATAATTCTTTACTTTGAAAAAAGCATAGCAAAAGTCCCATTCATGAGACTTTTTAATTCTAACATCACCGCAGCTATGCTTATTTAACAATTCTTTAATCATCTTAGTCGACGCAAATTTGGGTACATTCTTAATTTTTAATCTCCACTGAGTGGATCCTTCTACTTGAGAAGATTCTTCTTTAGATTCATTAGGATCAACAATATCCTCGGATTCTTTTTTAAACTTTTTGGAAGCTAAAATACTGGCATCAGTTTCTAATTTATCATCTTCACCAGAAGATATAAAATGTTTTTTATTAACATTGGTATCGCTCATTTTGACGGCGAATAAATTCGAAATAGGTAAAGGAAACTTGGCAAATGATTTTGATCTTAATATAAAAGCTATATGTATTTATAAAATTAGTCAAATAATTAATTATATGGTTAATGATAATTGAAAAGACTTTTCTTACAATCTAAAGTTCGAATAACTAACATTCGCAAGTTGAAATTTTTACATCTGAGATAAAAAAATGATCGCTCGTCACACACGATTTTATAAATCTTTTAAAAATTTAATTGGCCAATATTTTTAATAAAAAAATTTGGATGAAAAAAAAAATTTCCTTTTTCATATGACATAATGACGGTTGGTATAAACTAAAATATTTTTTAATAATTCAAATATTACTATTTGATGGGCTAACATTTGAAATTTAATTTTAGTAAGTATGAATTTCGAATTTATTTTCTTTGTTTAAAAATATTGTATCATATAGTAAAGAAATCATTGGATGACGCAATATTTTTAAACATTTATAAATATCGATAATCAACTGATGATCAGATCCTCATGAAACGTAAACGAGAAATAGAAAGCGGTATTAAACCATTTTGGAATAATATTTGTGAAGATGTCACGAATCGCATCTCACTACCTATTGATTTGGATGTCACGGAGAGATGTAACAACAAGTATTCAGAATCAGAAAGACATTCTAGTTCGTGGTTCAATATCACGGAGCGATCGGATGTTCTGAGAGAGAGTATTGATCTATTTGTCCCTTCAAATGAAAAGGAACCTTTGAAAGATGATGAGTTGAAAACCAGAAAGATTCGTGTATACCCAACACCAGAAGAACGTGAGGTATTATCGAATTGGATGAACACCTCAAGGTGGATTTACAACCGATGCTTAGATTGTATCAAGGATGGAATCTGCACCGTAAATAAGAAATCTTTGCGTGAGAAATGTGTGAACAATCATAATTATGAGGGCACTGATTTGCATTGGGTGTTGGAGACACCTTACAACATCCGTAATGATGTGATGCAAGAACTGGTCAAGAATTACAAGACGAATTTAAAAACATACAAGAACAAGAAGATAAAATTCGATATGAAATTTCGATCAAGAAAGAATTTTACGCAATCTTTACCAATTCAAGCGAGGGATTTTAATCGAAAGCAAGGCGTTTGTTCGTTCCTGAATAGAATCATTATAAGCGAACCATTACCAGAGATCAAGCATGATTTCAATATTGTGTGTGATCAATTGGGTCGATGGTATTTCTGCGTTCCTGTTGAATTGGAAAAGAGAACCTCTAAAAAAGGTATCATATCGTTGGATCCGGGTGTGAGAACATTCATGACCGGTTATGATCCTTCAGGTTCAGTGATTCATTTTGGTCAGAATGATATAAAGAGGATATTTCGACTTTGTAAGCGATATGACAAGTACAAATCCGATCGTGATCTTGTCAAAGGTCGTGAGAACAAGCGAAGAAGGTATCGGTTGAGGAAGAAGATGTTTGGTATCAATCAAACGATTAGATGTTTGGTTGATGAGATCCATCATAAGTTGGCTAAGCATCTATGTGATAATTATTCAGTGATTTTATTACCCAGATTTTAAACTAAAAACATGGTCAGAAAGAAGAATAAGGAAGAGCTCGAGAATCAAGAGCCTGAACAAGATTCTGTTGAATTATTTAAGAAGAAACTAAAGCGTAAGATCAAGAGCAAGACTGCTCGCATGATGTTGACCTGGTCTCATTATCGGTTCCAACAATTTCTTTTGCACAAGTCCAGGAAATATGAGAATAACCGAGTAATCATCTGCACCGAGGAATACACTTCAAAGACTTGCACGCGATGTGGAAGCATCAATCAGAAATTGGGCGGGTCTAAAGTATTCAAATGTAGGGAATGCAAATTGATGATTGATAGGGATGTGAATGGTGCCCGTAACATCTTTCTGAAATACGTGTCGGAGCACATGTTGCTCTGACGTTGGGACTTGAACCATCATGGGATCCGATATGTTAACTGATTGTTTAGTATTTACTAACGTTATTTATTCATGTTGGATTCAATTTCAAGGGTAACAAGTCTTGTCATGATTGTTTGTGCAATAGTATAATTAAATCTTGACTAATTAATAAAATTCTGATTACCTAACTGTTAACAGTTAAGGCTAATTTCACAAAATTATGCAGTTTTTTAATTGCTGCCAAAAGGGATTAAATGGATTTAAATGATCATGTCAACTCTTTTTATATACTAATCATAAAGGGTTTCCCAGAAATTTATGAGACAATTTTCTAAATCTTTTTTTTTTTTTAATACCTCAAGGATTTTTAAGCATTCTCATTTTTCAGAAATGCACGGGTTTGATCATGAGGTAGTTGACCAATCATAAAACTGTTTTGTTAAAACAGTTGATAGATAACTGATAACTAGTTTGGCTTTTGAAAAGATTCATAATTTCAGTTTGGAACAGTTTATAGGCTTTGAGTTGTGTGTATGATCTCTTATCTTTGTTTTTTTTATCCTATATGAATATATGATTCAGTTTTTTTAACAATAAAAGAACAGCTATAAAATTTCTTTATGATTAATTATTTACCTTTGTCTATTTCGAGTTTTGAAAAAAAAAGAAATCCCATTAGACAGGTTATTTCTAAAAAAAATTAACAATCAAGACTTTGATTTTCATATAAAATGACAATTTTTGCATTATTATTAGACTTGTGTATATTGGAGTTGGCCCCCATAGTTTTACTAACCCCTAGGCAGTGTTGTCACTTGGACGTGTCCATACTATGTTTTTGTCCAACGTTCAAGATTGTCCAAAATTGTCCAAGCCTATGTCCCATGTTTAACTAATCAATAAAGTAATTTAAAAAAATATATAATTATATATTTTTTTAGGTGCTGGACTTATTGGTAAAAAAATTAAAATAGATTATCTTAATAAAATTTTAAGTAATTTTAATTTGAAAAAATGTCCAAAATGTCCAAAAAACGTCCAAGTGACAACACTGCCCCTAGGTACCATTCAATTCCTCTCACTGAGACAAATCGAATGATACAAAATTATTTAATTTGAACATCTGGATCAAAATTTAGACAAATTTTTCTAAAAAAATTACATTATATTTTTTTGACCCTCCCTAGTGCTCCTAGGTCTGGGCCGGGTTCAGTCCAGTTCGGGTCCAGTCTGGTATCAAACCGGACTCGGACTCTAAATTTTACTAGTTTCGAACTTCAGACCAGACTTGAACTTAATTACGAGTCCGGTCCGGGTCCGGTCCGAAGTTTTCAGACTAGTTCGAGTTCGGTCCAAAGCTTGCAAACACATGAGCTAAGCCACAAAAAACCTTACCGAACTTAGTCCAGTCCGGGTTTGGTCCGTGTTAATAATGCCTGATACTACTTTCATCTGGTGTCACCCAATGGAGACCTTTAATTTTTCGCAATTGTCCGATATGAGTGACAGGAAAAATAAGACTTCTGGCCCAATTTTTTGATCTCTTGTTGGCAAAATGAAAAATTAACCTTGTATAAGGCCACACAAAGTTGATTTTTCGTTTTGCATTATCCGCTGTCCTGTTTACATTAATTAATCAATAAGCATAAAAGTTATTTAAAGTGTATTCTATAATAAATTTTAAAACACATGAGTATGTATGTAAATATGTATCATCTTATCTAAGTCATAAATGCTGTTAACAATGATGTCATTTCCTGATCAATTAGCTCACTAAAGACGTTCTCAATAAATGACTTATAGACTAGTCTAATTGGACAAATACCGGGAAATAAATCACAACGTTTTAAGTCAAAATAAAACTTAGACCTACAACCTCCTTTTTTATAGTCATTATGTGTACTAAATCAATGAAATTGACAAAATCAAATTCGAAAAAAATATTTAATAGTATATTATTTAAAGGAAACATAATGCAGTACAGCATTTTAACAAATGATATTGTAGCAGATAGTATTTTTGCATTAAGGCATTATGACTTTACGGCATTACGGCATTACAACATTATGGCATTGCGGCATTATAGCATTACAGTATTATGACTTTACGGCATTATGGCTTTACAGCTCACAGTAATTATAGCAAAAAATATAGCAAAGCCATAATCATATTAATTTGTAAAATTAATTCTACAACTATATACAGAACATGCAAATATATTGAATTTGGACCAGTTCGCGAACTTCGGACCAAACCCAGACCGAACTCAGACTTGACTAAAAAGTCTAAATATAAAAGTCCAAGTCCAGTCCGAAAATCAAACCAGACTCAGACTTGACTAAAGTCCGGTTCGAGTCCAGTCCGTAGGAGCACTAGGACCCTCCCCTATTTATCAAAAAAAACCTTATATTTTGTCCCCCTCTTGTATAATGTAATTTCTGGATGCCCTCTAATTTGCCAAACCACTTTATATAATCTTTTAAAATTAATCTTAATTTGCTAAAACTTAAATTTTGGAACTTAGACCAAATATTCTGCAATTTGCTAAAAAAAAATATGATATAAGTTATCAGAGATGTCTAGAGTCCTATAGCACTTCAATATTGGCTTATAAAATTTTATATTTGTTTATTTAAAAAAGTCAATAGTCTTCAATAGTAGTTTAATAGTAGTTTAATATTAATATAGTAAGAACTGTTATAAAAAATTTTTTATTAAATTAAAAAATAATTGACAAAAAGAAAAAAAATTATAATAATACTTACCTAATTGATTTACAAAAATTTAAGAGTAAGGTATATATAGATCATTTATTATATAGAAATTATTAATAAAGCTTTTTATAGCTGTAATTAAATTTGACTAAAAATTTTTAATTTATAGAACAAAATATATGTTTTTTAATAGTAAAATTTTTAATAAAATATATATTTAAAAAAATTATACTTCTATATATCATAAAGTTCCTCTAGTTGGCTTAAATTTACCAGTTACAAAAAATGAATAATTTTAATTAGTTGTTATTATATGATCATTATATGATTTTTGTTGATATTTTACTTTATACCTTGATGAATATTTAACCAATTTTAATAATTTTATTATTTTTAATAGTTTAAAAACAATTTGCTTAAAAATTTTTACAAAATTTTAAAAGAAAAAATCAATACCATAAACTTTATATGTAATTTGCAATTTGTACCCTCTATCCTTAAATAAAAAAATAAATACTGTAAAAAAGAAAAAAAATTTAAAAATGTTTTAAAGAAATCACTGAATAAAAGATTCAATTATTATAAAACATTAAATTTTTATACAAAATTTTTAATGTAAATTTTTTAGAGTTTGGAAAGGGTTTTTGGAGCATAGAACATTTTAACTTGGAACATCCTACACCATTTTAATTAGTCAGTTTTTGAGATAACGCAAAAATACTATTCTTGATAGATCGTTGGTACTGCCCCTGATGGGTGAAAAATATAAAGAAAAATTTGGTATAAAAAAAAAAGAAATAGTTTACAAAATTTTTCACTCAAATATCCTCACCGTATTTGTACAAAATAACACCTAGGCATTGCTTTCAGGCACGTAATTCAAAGAAAGCTAATAATTAACTGAATACAGTACAACCATAATTTTATTGTTAAAAATTCTTTTGCTTTAGCTCTCTTAAAATTACATGTCTCAAATAACATTCATGCGTTATTTCGTATAAATACGAACTGTGCTATTTTAAGGATCAATATTTAGATCTAACTTTATGGATTAATTATAGGTCATGACTTCATTATAATCAAGCATTGCCCCTAGGAGCCCTATTAGGAACGGTACGTACGTAGATCGACTTTTTTTTAATCCCATAGAAACAGTATCAACAATCCATCAGGGAATGGTATTTTTGCAACTACAATAGATGCGTTTTAATAAAAGTGAAAAATTAGATTGATAAAGATTGTGTTTCTTTTGGGTATAACATTTTACTTAGTACAAGTAGCTCCCATTATAAAAAACTTTCGGTAAGAAACTCTTGGTACATAAAAGATCTCAATTGAGAATTTTATAATACTCGTATAAGCGCAAATAATGCCCAGGAGCGTTATTTTTAATAATGGCCTGAATTAAACATAATTTAGATCAAAATTCGAAATTATTACTTCGCGTGTTATTTCGCACTTATAGGTAAAAAAAAGTTCATAATATAAGAAAATCTCAATATAAAAATATTTGGCTGCTTCCAGTGACTTTCTTATATCAAGAGTCAGTTGTCACAAATTACTAAAATATTTCTGAGGCATACTTCTTTTGTGAGCGTTAAGCAAAAAAATCAGATCTCGAAGAATAAATAAAGCGACTCAAAATGTCGCACATTTCTGAACAAAAATGGCAGAATATTGGGTTTGGACTATGGAATGATCAATTTTTTACGAACATTTTTAACTGAACTGTATAATATGAATGCTTACTCAATTGTCTAGCATTAGATCTTCAAGATCCAATCAGTGAACAACACTCTAACTCCAACTAAAGCTATTGCGGATGTTATTTCGATTTTAAAATATGCTACAATAAAAACAGTAATTAAGCAGCTAATAATAAATGGCACTGATGAATATATTGCATTAAGAAAACTTTTTCTATTAACATCAGAAAATTTTATACATAGATATTGATCGATATATAGCACTTAATCGTTTTATATCGATTATATAATATTATAATATATCGATTAAAATATCGTTATATATCGATTAAAATATCGTTATATATTGATTAAAATATCGTTATATATCGATTAAAATATTGTTATATATCAATTAATTAGATAAAAATCGATATATATCTATAATCGATATATATCATAATATCGTTATATATCGATTAATTGGATAAAAATCGATATATATCTATAATCGATATATATCATTTTTTTTATATTAAATCGTTATATATTTATAAATCGATTATAATCATAATTATTTGAAACAATATATGACGATTAGCAAATCTTTAACGATTGTATAGTGTTTTGACTGCGTCACAAAAATTTCAACCCGGATTACCAAATAAAAAAAAAAA